>JALDQB020000068.1:0-52500 GCA_024416835.2 Perccottus glenii
TACGTATTGCTCTAACTTCTTCTTCTTCTTTTCTTCTTCTTCTTCTTCTTCTTCTTCTTCTTCTAACTTCTTCTTTAACCTAACCTAACCTAACCTAACCTTCTTAACCTCTTAACCTACTTAACCTATTCTAGCACAACCTAACCTAACTTCTAACCTAACTTCTTCTTAACCAACCTACCTAGCACAACCTCTTCTTCTAACAGCACAACCTAGCACAGCACAGCACAACACAGCACAACCTGGCCTAACCTCTAACCTACCTAACTTCTTCTTCTTCTTCTTAACCTAACCTATTCTTCTTCTTCTTCTTCTTCTTCTTAACTTCCTAACCTAACCTAACTTAACCACAACTACTTCTTCTTTCTTCTTCAACTAACCTAACTCTTCTTTAACTCTTCTTCTTCAACTCCTAACTCCTAACCTAACCTAGCCTCACACTGCTTAGCACAACTGGCACAACCTGGCCTGGCCTGGCACAGCACAGCTGGCCTGGCACAACACTAGCACAGCACAGCACTGGCACAGCCTTCTTCTTTTCTTCTTCCTAGCACAACCTTCTTCTTCTTCTTCTTCTTAACCTAAGCCTAACCTAACTTCTTCTTCTTCTTCTTCTTCTTCTTCTTCTTTAACTAACCTAACTTCTTCTTCTTCTTCTAACCTAACCTAACTTCTTCTTCTTCTAGCACAGACACAACCTAACTTCTTTGCTTCTTCTTCTTCTTTACAACCTTCTTCTTCTTCTTCCTTCTTTAACTTCGCCTGGCTTTAGCACAACACAGCACAACCAGCACACTAGCACAACTTCTTCTTCTTCTTCTAACTTCTTTCTTCTTCTTTCTTCTTAACACAGCACAACTTCTTCTTCTTCTTTCTTCTTCTTCTTTAACTTCTTCTTCTTCTTCTTCTTCTTCTTAACTAGCTTCTTAACACCTAACCTAGCCTAACCTAACCTAGCCTGGCACAACCTTCTTTCTTCTAGCTGGCCTCTGGCACAACTGCTTTCCTGGCACAGCCTGGCCTGGCCTGGCCTGGCTACAGCACAGCCTGGCCTTAACCTAACTAACTTCTTCTTCTTCTTCTTCTTCTTCTTCTTCTAACTTCTTCTTCTTCTTCTTCTTCTTCTAACCTAACTTCTTCTTCTTCTTTCTAACCTAGCTTCTTCTTCTTTAACTTCTTCTTCTTCTAACTTTCTTCTTCTTTCCTAACACAACCTAACTAGCTAACCTAACCTAACCTCTAACCTGGCCTAGCACAACCTTCTTCTTCTTCTAACCTGGCCTGGCTACACCCTTCTTCTTCTGCTTCTTCTTCTTCTTCTTCTTCTTCTTTCTTCTTCTTCTTCCTAACCTAACCTTCTTCTTCTTCTTCTTCTTCCTACTTCTTCTTCTTCTTGCCTAACCTAACCTTCTTCTGCTTCTTCTAACCTAACCTAACCTTCTTCTTCTTCTAACACACACAACCACCTACTACCTAGCCTAACCAGCACACACAACCTAACCTCTTTTATTTACCATGGCCTTCAGAATGGCTGGCCTGCAGAGCAATTCCACCTAACAGATAAACTAAAAAGAAGGATTTGGATTAAACAATTGGACACTAAGGAACCACATGGACTAAATTTAAAATACAATTAAAATTAATTGATTATGGTGGACCATATACCATCACACTGACTATCGTTCATAACCTAACCTTAACCTTAACCTAACCTTAACCATTCCTCCCCACTTCTTAACCATTCCTCTCCATGCCTAACCCTAACATTAACCTAACCTTAACCATTCCTCCACGCCTAACCTTAACCATTCCTCCTATGCTAACCTAACATTAACCTAACCATTCCTCCCACGCCTAACCTTAACCATTCCTCCCCACGCCTAACCTTAACCATTTTTCCTAACCCTAACTACTCTTCCCTACGCCTAAACTTCACCATCCCTACACGCTTAACCTAAAACAGGACATAACACAAACTAAAATGTTTTATTTCATAAGGGAATAAAATGGTTTCTAAAAAACATTTAATTGGGGATCTTAATTTAAATAAATAAATAAATAAATATTAAAAACATTAAATACAATAATAAAATACATCAAAAACATTAAATACAATAATAAAATACATTTCATGTCATAGGTGAATTTAATAATTAAAAACAAATGTATAACTCATGCCCAGACATGTTTTCATACTCTCACGTGAATGGTACACGAACTCCTATGGACTCATGGTGTGTCATCCTTTGGAATTAATTTACACTGTATATAGTTAGCTAAAAATCAGAAAAATGCACAAACATGTTACAATTGCCTTCTAGTTTTATAGTTTTAAAAGTTTGAATTTTTAGAAGGCTTTACTTTTGTTATATTTGGATTTTTAGAAGCAGCCAATCAGAACACAGCTTGAACTCCGATATCAGACTTTGGGGGCGGAGCTTCGGCTGGCACATATAGACACACAGCGCTGCTTCTCTCATTCACTCCTTGGATCTCAACAGAGCTCAACTTCAGACTGCATTCAGCTGCATTAGTCATAGCTATTGGAGATTTTTAGTGTGCTTTGACCTGAAGAAGGCTTGTTAGAGCCGAAACGTTGTCATTTCAGCACACTACTATTTTATTTTAAATACTTTAATTTTTGAATTTTTATTTTTTTGAATTTTTATTTTTTTTATTTTTTTATTTTTTCATAAAAACATAAAGAACAAAAAAATTTTAAAAAAACAAAAACAAACAAAAAAATAATTCTTACAGACAAACAACAACAAACACTACATATCTTATGGATATGGTTTATGACTGGCCCAGGGGACGTCGGGACACACGTCCTAGACGTCACCCAGGGACACGACAGTGGTCGGCTGGCAGCAGAGAGAGGGCCCGTGCACCTACCGTTCCTCCTCGGGGACGACCCCCTGTCTCCAATAGGAGACAGAGGCAGAACCTCCGCCCTAACCCGCCAGTGCCTCGCTCAGCAGCTGGCCACCGACAGTGGGATGAACCTCGGACCACTTACGCCTCCGTTACTAGGTGGGGAAGGCCACGTGGTCAGAGGGGACCCTCTCCACGCTGCGCCAATATGAGCCTCCACAAATCCGACAATATGTGCCTCCTCGTGCACATCAATTTGAGCCAGCAGACCCAGAGTTGGGCAAGCTCACAAGACAAGTACACTCACTTTTAAAAATGACACACCATTTAAAAATGTGGCCCCAGTGCCAGGACAGCCAGAACCACGTATGATCACACGCATGGTTAACACTCTGTCCACTATGATAAAACCAGCAGTGCCCACGGATGTCACGTTAGATTTGATCAGGGGCAACGCCTTAAACTGGGGTCATTCGACCATGTTGATACTGGAGGACCATTACTTGGATGGGATAGATGCCTTATTGGGCCAATTAGAGCCAAGTCTCCCGCCATATTGGCATAAGGCCTTTGAAATAGCAGTCAGGTGGGCCATAAGAAACACTCCCCGCATTTCTCAAGACACAATTGACCATGTAGAGGCACAATTGAGATCTTGCACCAACACACAGACCACACATACAGATTTTCCACCACTAGCTAGGAACACACAAGTCACACAGGATGCGCAGACGAGACCTCACGTACACTTTGAAACTGCACAAGATCAACCAGAACTTTCACGCATGAGGACACATAGGCGTTCACAAACACAGTATTTCACTACAGCCTTTGCCCCATCGACACACGACAACAACAAAACATTATAACACAACCACAACAACCAGCCACACAACCACAACACACTGTACAACAACAACAGACACAACAGCAGAGCCAACCGATGCCACATACTCCAACACAACCACCACAACAACATGGGATGACAGTCACAACACACACATTTGGGACAGTGACCTCGCGGAATGAAGGGAGACCCCCTGACCCTAGACCTCCGGAGCCAGGGCCCAGCTCTGGGTTCCACAGTACTCCCAGGGGTATTCCCTTACCACAAAGAGCTTTTCGGAGAACATTTAGACTTCAACCGCGTCATTTCCAAAAGAAGAGCATGGAGTCATCACACAGGACTTTTCCACACCAATCACTGACCAACATAGGACAGTAGACAGGGAGGACCTTCTCTCAACAAACACTGACCAACAAGGTCAGCTTCAAAACCAGGACACAACTCCTGTGTTGAACCCAATTGTGGTCCCCACACAGGGACCAGGTCAAACTACTGAGCTCCTAGTGGAAGTCCACACTCCACCTCTTGACAATAACACAGACTACTCACAAACACAGGCCTCAGCATCAGTACCTCACCCAAGTGACAACTGGGGCTCACCAACTGATGCAGAGCTAACCACTTTTGATGTTTCACCAGGTTCAAATAAGCGTAGACCAACAAGACACATAAACACAAACAAGAAGATGGTTGATTGGACACTGACTGTTGAGAAAAAATGGCTCATTATTGGGGACTCTAATTTGGCAAGGATTCCTCCATTTACAATACAAGACCTGCAAATTGACAGCTTCCCTGGTGCTAACTTCAGACATGCCCAGGCCCTAATATGCAAAGCTAACATACAAACACAGGTCGAAAAACTGATCCTTTCTTTAGGCCTGAACTGTAGAGGTCAAAGGTCAGGGAAACAACTATAAAACAAATACAGGCAGCCGTCAGACAGGCTAAAAAACGTTTCCCACAGGCTGAGATTTGGATTCCAGTTCTTAACTATTCAAGCAATCTTTCAGATTCAGACAGATCAACATTATACACTCTGAACGAAGTCATAAAACGAGACTTACCATTCATTCCAGCCCTGCCCAAAACACAGTTCAGAACAAAAGAAGACCACATTCACTGGACTTCTGAGACGGGTCAAGCCATGCTGGACCATTGGGCCAATGTTTTAAACTTACAAGCCCCGTGAGCTCGACAATAAGGGGGCAGACGACTACTGGACCATTATGGGCCCAGAATGTCATCGTGCTGGCCCACAATTTCCAACTCACACAAACGCAATTCAACATACTGAATAGAGGGTTAACCTATGTCCCCACAATACAATTAAAAAAACATCAGAAAATACAATCAGAACTGGACCTACAGACATATCACAGAAGAGTACAATTGGCAGCTTATTTTAAAAACAGAAATACTCAGAGAGTCATACGCCCCTTTCGTTCCCCTTCTACTTGGGTTCCATCTAAAGAAAAACTACCACCAGAGGTCCCGTTCCTCATCAACAGAGACAGAAAGGACCTAGCAAAACACTACAGATGGCTCAAAGAAAGACCCAATTTTTCAGAGGAAGAACACAAAGCGTTATTGG
Organism: Perccottus glenii; assembly: GCA_024416835.2. Taxonomy (NCBI): domain Eukaryota; kingdom Metazoa; phylum Chordata; class Actinopteri; order Gobiiformes; family Odontobutidae; genus Perccottus; species Perccottus glenii. The sequence continues at coordinate 5,316 of JALDQB020000068.1, forward strand.
ATTTGACACGAAACAAACATATTGTAATCAAACCAGCTGATAAGGGAAGTTCAGTGGTGATCCTCAGTCGACAACAATACACACAGGAGGCCTCTCGCCAGTTGAATGATAAAACCTACTATGTCAGACTGAAGGAACCTATCTACTTAAAGACCATCCCCCTGGTACATAAAATTATTGACACACTATACACCAAACATTATATTGATGCAAAACAAAAACTGTATTTAAAAGGAGACCAAGAGCCGAGACCCAGACGATTCTACATTTTACCAAAAATACACAAAGACCCTCAGAAATGGACTGTCCACATAATCCCACCTGGCAGACCCATAGTCTCAGACTGTGGCAGTGAGGCGTACCAGGCGGCAGAATATATTGAACATTATTTATACCCCTTATCCATAAAGCACCCAGCTTATATAAAGACACATATCATTTTCTTTCTTTAATTAAAAACATCAGGGCCCCAACTGACTCTCTTTTCTTTTCAATGGACGTGGACTCACTTTACACCAATATCAGGAATAAGGACAGTAGCTGACTTTTTCAACGATACCCAGACCCTCCAGACCTGACACAGAATTACTCCAACTACTAGAAATTAATCTCACTAAAAATGATTTCATCTTTAATGGAGAATATTACCTACAAGTCAAAGGCACGGCTATGGGTAAGAGATTTGCCTTCTTATGCCAACATCTTCATGGCTAATTGGGAGGAGAAAGCCTTGGCCAAATGCAAAAAAAGACCATTACACTACCTACGTTACCTGGACGATATTTTTGGAATCTGGACTCACTCAAAAGAAGACTTCATGGACTTTTCAACACACTGGACACCTTTAACCCATCTATTCGACTAAAACACACATTAACCAAAGACTCTGTGGACTTTTGGACACGACAATCTACAAAGGACCGGACTTCCCAACCACACACATTCAGCACCAAAGTCTACTTCAAGGACACGGACACACATGCTCTCCTGCACAAAACTAGCTTTCACCCAAGACACACTTTCAGAGGCTTGGTTCAGTCCCAACTAACCAGATTTAAAAGGATCTGCACGAACAGAGAGGACTTTAAAAAGCAGTACACCTCCTGTTTAGTGCACTCCTAAAAGCGTGGCTATTCGAGAAGTTTTTTAAGACTGTGTTTAAAGACCTTTGAGGCCCCAAAACAGAAGAAAATAAAAGACATGATTCCTCTTATTACAACATTCTCTTCTATCAACATTAAACTCAACAGCATATTCAAAAAGAATTACCAACGTATTATTTATGAACAGGGCCTTTTACAAAATCACCAGGTCATCTCAGCCTACAAAAGGAATCCAAACCTCAACGATTTCCTAGTCAGAGCCACCTTACCACCTTTAAACCCCAGAAAGCAGAAACCAAATGTGATGACTGAGGTGTTTAGAAAACGTACTTTCATCAAAAACCAACGCACAAAGATGGTTTTCAAAATACCACAGGTCTTCAGTCCACAAACCTCCAACGTAGTGTATATGATTTATTGTTCTATTTGCAAAATACAATATGTGGGTGAGACAAGGAACTCTCTGGCAACCAGAATGACTCAACATAGATACAATATCAAGAATCACAAAAATACAACGACTCCACTGGTTAAACATTTTATTTACCATGGCTTACCGGCGGTCAGAATGGCTGGCCTGCAGAGCAATTCCACCTGGACAGATAAGGAACGTAAAAGAGGAGAGGATTTGGATTAAACAATTGGACACTAAGGAACCACATGGACTAAATTTAAAATACAATTAAAATTAATTGATTATGGTGGACCATATACCATCACACTGACTATCGTTCATAACCTAACCTTAACCTTAACCTAACCTTAACCATTCCTCCCACGCCTAACCTTAACCATTCCTCTCCATGCCTAACCCTAACATTAACCCTAACCTTAACCATTCCTCCCCACGCCTAACCTTAACCATTCCTATCCTAATGCTAACCTAACATTAACCTAACCTTAACCATTAACCTAACCATTTTCCTAACCTTAACCATTTTCCTCCCACCTAACCCAGGACATAACACAAACTAAAATGTTTTATTTCATAAGGGAATAAAATGGTTTCTAAAAACATTTAATTGGGGATCTTAATTTAAATAAATAAATAAATAAATATTAAAAACATTAAATACAATAATAAAATACATCAAAACATTAAATACAATAATAAAATACATTTCATGTCATAGGTGAATTTAATAATTAAAAACAAATGTATAACTCATGCCCAGACATGTTTTCATACTCTCAAGTGAATGGTACACGAACTCCTATGGACTCATGGTGTGTCATCCTTTGGAATTAATTTACACTGTATATAGTTAGTTAAAAATCAGAAAAATGCACAAACATGTTACAATTGCCTTCTAGTTTTATAGTTTTAAAAGTTTGAATTTTTAGAAGGCTTTACTTTTGTTATATTTGGATTTTTAGAAGCAGCCAATCAGAACACAGCTTGAACTCCGATATCAGACTTTGGGGGCGGAGCTTCGGCTGGCGCATATAGACACACAGCGCTGCTTCTCTCATTCACTCCTTGGATCTCCAACAGAGCTCAACTTCAGACTGCATTCAGCTGCATTAGTCATAGCTATTGGAGATTTTTAGTGTGCTTTGACCTGAAGAAGGCTTGTTAGAGCCGAAACGTTGTCATTTCAGCACACTACTATTTTATTTTAAATACTTTAATTTTTGAATTTTTATTTTTTTGAATTTTTATTTTTTTCTTTTTTCATAAAAACATAAAGAACAAAAAAATTTTAAAAAACAAAACAAACAAAAAATAATTCTTACAGACAAACAACAACAAACACTACATATCTTATGGATATGGTTTATGACTGGCCCAGGGGACGTCGGGACACACGTCCTAGACGTCACCCAGGGACACGACAGTGGTCGGCTGGCAGCAGAGAGAGGGCCCGTGCACCTACCGTTCCTCCTCGGGGACGACCCCCTGTCTCCAATAGGAGACAGAGGCAGAACCTCCGCCCTAACCCGCCAGTGCCTCGCTCAGCAGCTGGCCACCGACAGTGGGATGAACCTCGGACCACTTACGCCTCCGTTACTAGGTGGGGAAGGCCACGTGGTCAGAGGGGACCCTCTCCACGCACACGCCAATATGAGCCTCCACAAATCCGACAATATGTGCCTCCTCGTGCACATCAATTTGAGCCAGCAGACCCAGAGTTGGGCAAGCTCACAAGACAAGTACACTCACTTTTAAAAATGACACACCATTTAAAAAATGTGGCCCCAGTGCCAGGACAGCCAGAACCACGTATGATCACACGCATGGTTAACACTCTGTCCACTATGATAAAACCAGCAGTGCCCACTGATGTCACGTTAGATTTGATCAGGGGCAACGCCTTAAACTGGGGTCATTCGACCATGTTGATACTGGAGGACCATTACTTGGATGGGATAGATGCCTTATTGGACGAATTAGAGCCAAGTCTCCGCCATATTGGCATAAGGCCTTTGAAATAGCAGTCAGGTGGGCCATAAGAAACACTCCCCGCATTTCTCAAGACACAATTGACCATGTAGAGGCACAATTGAGATCTTGCACCAACACACAGACCACACATACAGATTTTCCACCACTAGCTAGGAACACACAAGTCACACAGGATGCGAGGCGAGACCTCACGTACACTTTGAAACTGCACAAGATCAACCAGAACATTCACGCATGAGGACACATAGGCGTTCACAAACACAGTATTTCACTACAGCCTTTGCCCCATCGACACAACGACAACAACAAAACATTATAACACAACCACAACAACCAGCCACACAACCACAACACACTGTACAACAACAACAGACACAACAGCAGAGCCAACCGATGCCACATACTCCAACACAACCACCACAACAACATGGGATGACAGTCACAACACACACATTTGGGACAGTGACCTCGCGGAATGAAGGGAGACCCCCTGACCCTAGACCTCCGGAGCCAGGGCCCAGCTCTGGGTTCCACAGTACTCCCAGGGGTATTCCCTTACCACAAAGAGCTTTTCGGAGAACATTTAGACTTCAACCGTACGTCATTTCCAAAGAACAGTTTGAAGAAGAGCATGGAGTCATCACACAGGACTTTTCCACACCAATCACTGACCAACATAGGACAGTAGACAGGGAGGACCTTCTCTCAACAAACACTGACCAACAAGGTCAGCTTCAAAACCAGGACACAACTCCTGTGTTGAACCCAATTGTTGTCCCCACACAGGGACCAGGTCAAACTACTGAGCTCCTAGTGGAAGTCCACACTCCACCTCTTGACAATAACACAGACTACTCACAAACACAGGCCTCAGCATCAGTACCTCACCCAAGTGACAACTGGGGCTCACCAACTGATGCAGAGCTAACCACTTTTGATGTTTCACCAGGTTCAAATAGCGTAGACCAACAAGACACATAAACACAAACAAGAAGATGGTTGATTGGACACTGACTGTTGAGAAAAAATGGCTCATTATTGGGGACTCTAATTTGGCTAGGATTCCTCCATTTACAATACAAGACCTGCAAATTGACAGCTTCCTGGTGCTAACTTCAGACATGCCCAGGCCCTAATATGCAAAGCTAACATACAAACACAGGTCGAAAAACTGATCCTTTCTTTCGCCTGAACTGTAGAGGTCAAAGGTCAGGGAAACAACTATAAACAAATACAGGCAGCCGTCAGACAGGCTAAAAACGTTTCCCACAGGCTGAGATTTGATTCCAGTTCTTAACTATTCAAGCAATCTTTCAGATTCAGACAGATCAACATTATACACTCTGAACGAAGTCATAAACGAGACTTTACCATTCATTCCAGCCCTGCCCAAAACACAGTTCAGAACAAAAGAAGACCACATTCACTGGACTTCTGAGACGGGTCAAGCCATGCTGGACCATTGGGCCAATGTTTTAAACTTACAAGCCCCGTGAGCTCGACAATAAGGGGGCAGACGACTACTGGACCATTATGGGCCCAGAATGTCATCGTGCTGGCCCACAATTTCCAACTCACACAAACGCAATTTAACATACTGAATAGAGGGTTAACCTATGTCCCCACAATACAATTAAAAAAACATCAGAAAATACAATCAGAACTGGACCTACAGACATATCACAGAAGAGTACAATTGGCAGCTTATTTTAAAAACAGAATACTCAGAGAGTCATACGCCCTTTCGTCCCCCTTCTACTTGGGTTCCATCTAAAGAAAAACTACTACCAGAGGTCCTGTTCCTCATCAACAGAGACAGAAAGGACCTAGCAAAACACTACAGATGGCTCAAAGAAAGACCCAATTTTTCAGAGGAAGAACACAAAGCGTTATTGGATTTGACACGAAACAAACATATTGTAATCAAACCAGCTGATAAGGGAAGTTCAGTGGTGATCCTCAGTCGACAACAATACACACAGGAGGCCTCGCCAGTTGAATGATAAAACCTACTATGTCAGACTGAAGGAACCTATCTACTTAAGGACCATCCCCCTGGTACATAAAATTATTGACACACTATACACCAAACATTATATTGATGCAAAACAAAAACTGTATTTAAAAGGAGACCAAGAGCCGAGACCCAGACGATTCTACATTTTACCAAAAATACACAAAGACCCTCAGAAATGGACTGTCCACACATAATCCCACCTGGCAGACCCATAGTCTCAGACTGTGGCAGTGAGACGTACCAGACGGCAGAATATATTGAACATTATTTATACCCTTATCCATAAAGCACCCAGCTTATATAAAAGACACATATCATTTTCTTTCTTTAATTAAAAACATCAGGGCCCCAACTGACTCTCTTTTCTTTTCAATGGACGTGGACTCACTTTACACCAATATCGACATCAAGGAAGGAATAAGGACAGTAGCTGACTTTTTTCAACGATACCCAGACCCCTCCAGACCTGACACAGAATTACTCCAACTACTAGAAATTAATCTCACTAAAAATGATTTCATCTTTAATGGAGAATATTACCTACAAGTCAAAGGCACGGCTATGGGTAAGAGATTTGCCCCTTCTTATGCCAACATCTTCATGGCTAATTGGGAGGAGAAAGCCTTGGCCAAATGCAAAAAAAGACCATTACACTACCTACGTTACCTGGACGATATTTTTGGAATCTGGACTCACTCAAAAGAAGACTTCATGGACTTTTTCAACACACTGGACACCTTTAACCCATCTATTCGACTAAAACACACATTAACCAAAGACTCTGTGGACTTTTTGGACACGACAATCTACAAAGGACCGGACTTCCCAACCACACACACATTCAGCACCAAAGTATACTTCAAGGACACGGACACACATGCTCTCCTGCACAAAACTAGCTTTCACCCAAGACACACTTTCAGAGGCTTGGTTCAGTCCCAGCTAACCAGATTTAAAAGGATCTGCACGAACAGAGAGGACTTTAAAAAAGCAGTACACCTCCTGTTTAGTGCACTCCTAAAACGTGGCTATTCGAGAAGTTTTTTAAGACTGTGTTTAAAGACCTTTGAGGCCCCAAAACAGAAGAAAATAAAAGACATGATTCCTCTTATTACAACATTCTCTTCTATCAACATTAAACTCAACAGCATATTTAAAAACAATTACCAACGTATTATTTATCAACAGGGCCTTTTACAAAATCACCAGGTCATCTCAGCCTACAAAAGGAATCCGAACCTCAACGATTTCCTAGTCAGAGCCACCTTACCACCTTTAAACCCCAGAAAGCAGAAACCAAATGTGATGACTGAGGTGTTTAGAAAACGTACTTTTATCAAAAACCAACGCACAAAGATGGTTTTCAAAATACCACAGGTCTTCAGTCCACAAACCTCCAACGTAGTGTATATGATTTATTGTTCTATTTGCAAAATACAATATGTGGGTGAGACGAGGAACTCTCTGGCAACCAGAATGACTCAACATAGATACAATATCAAGAATCACAAAAATACAACGACTCCACTGGTTAAACATTTTATTTACCATGGCTTAGCGGTCAGAATGGCTGGCCTGCAGAGCAATTCCACCTGGACAGATAAGGAACGTAAAAAGAGGGAGAGGATTTGGATTAAACAATTGGACACTAAGGAACCACATGGACTAAATTTAAAATACAATTAAAATTAATTGATTATGGTGGACCATATACCATCACACCTCTCCATGCCTAACCCTAACATTAACCTAACCTTAACCATTCCTCCCACGCTAACCTTAACCATTCCTCCATGCTTAACCCTAACATTAACCCTAACCTTAACCATTCCTCCCCACGCCTAACCTTAACCATTCCTTCCTATGCCTAACCCTAACATTAACCCTAACCTTAACCATTCCTCCCCACGCCTAACCTTAACCATTTTTCCTAACCCTAACTACTCTTCCCTACGCCTAAACTTCACCATCCCTACCCACGCTTAACCCTAAAACAGGACATAACACAAACTAAAATGTTTTATTTCATAAGGAATAAAATGGTTTCTAAAAACATTTAATTGGGGATCTTAATTTAAATAAATAAATAAATAAATATTAAAAACATTAAATACAATAATAAAATACATCAAAAACATTAAATACAATAATAAAATACATTTCATGTCATAGGTGAATTCAATAATTAAAAACAAGTGTATAACTCATGCCCAGACATGTTTTCATACTCTCAAGTGAATGGTACACGAACTCCTATGGACTCATGGTGTGTCATCCTTTGGAATTAATTTACACTGTATATAGTTAGTTAAAAATCAGAAAAATGCACAAACATGTTACAATTGCCTTCTAGTTTTATAGTTTTAAAAGTTTGAATTTTTAGAAGGCTTTACTTTTGTTATATTTGGATTTTTAGAAGCAGCCAATCAGAACACAGCTTGAACTCCGATATCAGACTTTGGGGGCGGAGCTTCGGCTGGCACATATAGACACACAGCGCTGCTTCTCTCATTCACTCCTTGGATCTCCAACAGAGAGCTCAACTTCAGACTGCATTCAGCTGCATTAGTCATAGCTATTGGAGATTTTTAGTGTGCTTTGACCTGAAGAAGGCTTGTTAGAGCCGAAACGTTGTCATTTCAGCACACTACTATTTTATTTTAAATATTTTAAATACTTTAATTTTTTAATTTTTATTTTTTTGAATTTTTATTTTTTTATTTTTTTATTTTTTCATAAAAACATAAAGAACAAAAAATTTTAAAAAAAAAAAAAAAAAAATAATTTTACAAACAAACAACAACAAACACTACATATCTTATGGATATGGTTTATGACTGGCCCAGGGGCGTGGTCGGGACACACGCCCTAGGCGTCACCCAGGGACACTGACAGTGGTCGGCTGGCAGCAGAGAGAGCCCGTGCCTACCGTTCCTCCTCGGGGCGACCCTGTCTCCAATAGGAGACAGAGGCAGAACCTCCGCCCTAACCCGCCAGTGCCTCGCTCAGCAGCTGGCCACCGACAGTGGGATGAACCTCGGACCACTTACGCCTCCGTTACTAGGTGGGGAAGGCCACGTGGTCAGAGGACCCTCTCCACGCACTGCGCCAATATGAGCCTCCACAAATCCGACAATATGTGCCTCCTCGTGCACATCAATTTGAGCCAGCAGACCCAGAGTTGGGCAAGCTCACAAGACAAGTACACTCACTTTTAAAAATGACACACCATTTAAAAAAATGTGGCCCCAGTGCCAGGACAGCCAGAACCACGTATGATCACACGCATGGTTAACACTCTGTCCACTATGATAAAACCAGCAGTGCCCACTGATGTCACGTTAGATTTGATCAGGGGCAACGCCTTAAACTGGGGTCATTCGACCATGTTGATACTGGAGGACCATTACTTGGATGGGATAGATGCCTTATTGGACCAATTAGAGCCAAGTCTCCCGCCATATTGGCATAAGGCCTTTGAAATAGCAGTCAGGTGGGCCATAAGAAACACTCCCCGCATTTCTCAAGACACAATTGACCATGTAGAGCTCACAATTGAGATCTTGCACCAACACACAGACCACACATACAGATTTTCCACCACTAGCTAGGAACACACAAGTCACACAGGATGCAGCAGAGACCTCACGTACACTTTGAAACTGCACAAGATCAACCAGAACATTCACGCATGAGGACACATAGGCGTTCACAAACACAGTATTTCACTACAGCCTTTGCCCCATCGACACAACGACAACAACAAAACATTATAACACAACCACAACAACCAGCCACACAACCACAACACACTGTACAACAACAACAGACACAACAGCAGAGCCAACCGATGCCACATACTCCAACACAACCACCACAACAACATGGGATGACAGTCACAACACACACATTTGGGACAGTGACCTCGCGGAATGAAGGGAGACCCCCTGACCCTAGACCTCCGGAGCCAGGGCCCAGCTCTGGGTTCCACAGTACTCCCAGGGGTATTCCCTTACCACAAAGAGCTTTTCGGAGAACATTTAGACTTCAACCGTACGTCATTTCCAAAGAACAGTTTGAAGAAGAGCATGGAGTCATCACACAGGACTTTTCCACACCAATCACTGACCAACATAGGACAGTAGCAGGCCCGGATTGGCTAATCGGGAGCACCGGGAAAATTCGGTGGGCGGTACGCGTTTGTTTGGCGCGAGGGCCGTTGTTGTCATGGGACTGGGTTGAATTTTTTTTTTTACCGCAGCCGCACTCTTTTATTTATTATTTTACGCAGTCCCACTCTTTTATTTAATATTTTCTGCAGAGTGCAGCCTGCAAGACAATGATGACGTTTTGACTCCTGGCCCCGCTGACACGGCCCCCTTGCAAGTTGCTTAAAAATAAAATAAAAAGTCGCATAAAAAAATTGAAACAGAAAGCGCAAGGCGGCGCTGAAAAGGCCAGAATCTAAAAAAAAAAAAAGCTTTGGAAACTGACGCGGCCAAATGTTCAAAGCTGAGCACATATTTTCTCAACAAAACAAAGGAAGACGACGAGGCGGGTAAGTAAGCTAACGTTAAGGTAGTTAGGAGCAGTGCAAGATGCTAGCGACCGTGCAAAACAACGTCGTATGTAAACCACCGTTCATGTATCAAAGTTTTTCTTGTAGCTCTTCAGCAGCAGCCGCCTCTAGTACCTGCCAACAGTGAAGAGCGAGTCCCAGGAACGTCCCCAAGCACCAGTCATGAGCCCAACACACCAGAATGGGCAGGTAGGATTGTCATTCAGAAGAAATAATAGTAATGAAGAGCCCTGCTCAATGAAAATCATTTTCTTACTTGTTTCCAGTTCAAATATCTAAATATTCTTAATTCAAGATACATTTACAAGTGAAATAACAGGAGAAATTATGTCTTGTTTTCTGGAGAAAAAAAATAAAAATTAAGTGATTTTTGTTTTTTGTTGCTTAAAAGCTAAAACTAAAACAATTATTTTTCTTACCCCATTGGCAGATAATGTAACTTGTTTTAAGCAAAAAAATTAATCTATTTTAAAGTGTTTATTCATACTTGTTCACTAAATCTTGATGTAAGTTTTTTTAAAGATATTTGGACTGGAAACGAGACAAAAATACTGTAGAAAACAATGTGCCTATTGCAGACTTGTATTCTTAGAATTTAATTTTATTATTTTAATATAGTCAGTCAGGAACTAAAGTGGGCCGGTCTAAGGCATGAAACTCCAGGGCTGAAAATGAGTCCCAATCCGGCCCTGGACAGTAGACAGGGAGGACCTTCTCTCAACAAACACTGACCAACAAGGTCAGCTTCAAAACCAGGACACAACTCCTGTGTTGAACCCAATTGTTGTCCCCACACAGGGACCAGGTCAAACTACTGAGCTCCTAGTGGAAGTCCACACTCCACCTCTTGACAATAACACAGACTACTCACAAACACAGGCCTCAGCATCAGTACCTCACCCAAGTGACAACTGGGGCTCACCAACTGATGCAGAGCTAACCACTTTTGATGTTTCACCAGGTTCAAATAAGCGTAGACCAACAAGACACATAAACACAAACAAGAAGATGGTTGATTGGACACTGACTGTTGAGAAAAAATGGCTCATTATTGGGGACTCTAATTTGGCTAGGATTCCTCCATTTTACAATACAAGACCTGCAAATTGACAGCTTCCTGGTGCTAACTTCAGACATGCCCAGGCCTAATATGCAAAGCTAACATACAAACACAGGTCGAAAAACTGATCCTTTCTTTCGGCCTGAACTGTAGAGGTCAAAAGGTCAGGGAAACAACTATAAAACAAATACAGGCAGCCGTCAGACAGGCTAAAAAACGTTTCCCACAGGCTGAGATTTGGATTCCAGTTCTTAACTATTCAAGCAATCTTTCAGATTCAGACAGATCAACATTATACACTCTGAGCGAAGTCATAAAGCGAGACTTACCATTCATTCCAGCCCTGCCCAAAACACAGTTCAGAACAAAAGAAGACCACATTCACTGGACTTCTGAGACGGGTCAAGCCATGCTGGACCATTGGGCCAATGTTTTAAACTTACAAGCCCCGTGAGCTCGACAATAAGGGGGCAGACGACTACTGGACCATTATGGGCCCAGAATGTCATCGTGCTGGCCCACAATTTCCAACTCACACAAACGCAATTTAACATACTGAATAGAGGGTTAACCTATGTCCCCACAATACAATTAAAAAAACATCAGAAAATACAATCAGAACTGGACCTACAGACATATCACAGAAGAGTACAATTGGCAGCTTATTTTAAAAACAGAATACTCAGAGAGTCATACGCCCCTTTCGTCCCCCTTCTACTTGGGTTCCATCTAAAGAAAAACTACCACCAGAGGTCCCGTTCCTCATCAACAGAGACAGAAAGGACCTAGCAAAACACTACAGATGGCTCAAAGAAAGACCCAATTTTTCAGAGGAAGAACACAAAGCGTTATTGGATTTGACACTGAAACAAACATATTGTAATCAAACCAGCTGATAAGGGAAGTTCAGTGGTGATCCTCAGTCGACAACAATACACACAGGAGGCCTCGCCAGTTGAATGATAAAACCTACTATGTCAGACTGAAGGAACCTATCTACTTAAGGACCATCCCCCTGGTACATAAAATTATTGACACACTATACACCAAACATTATATTGATGCAAAACAAAAACTGTATTTAAAAGGAGACCAAGAGCCGAGACCCAGACGATTCTACATTTTACCAAAAATACACAAAGACCCTCAGAAATGGACTGTCCCACACATAATCCCACCTGGCAGACCCATAGTCTCAGACTGTGGCAGTGAGACGTACCAGACGGCAGAATATATTGAACATTATTTATACCCCTTATCCATAAAGCACCCAGCTTATATAAAAGACACATATCATTTTCTTTCTTTAATTAAAAACATCAGGGCCCCAACTGACTCTCTTTTCTTTTCAATGGACGTGGACTCACTTTACACCAATATCGACATCAAGGAAGGAATAAGGACAGTAGCTGACTTTTTTCAACGATACCCAGACCCTCCAGACCTGACACAGAATTACTCCAACTACTAGAAATTAATCTCACTAAAAATGATTTCATCTTTAATGGAGAATATTACCTACAAGTCAAAGGCACGGCTATGGGTAAGAGATTTGCCCTTCTTATGCCAACATCTTCATGGCTAATTGGGAGGAGAAAGCCTTGGCCAAATGCAAAAAGACCATTACACTACCTACGTTACCTGGACGATATTTTGGAATCTGGACTCACTCAAAAGAAGACTTCATGGACTTTTTCAACACACTGGACACCTTTAACCCATCTATTCGACTAAAACACACATTAACCAAAGACTCTGTGGACTTTTTGGACACGACAATCTACAAAGGACCGGACTTCCCAACCACACACACATTCAGCACCAAAGTATACTTCAAGGACACGGACACACATGCTCTCCTGCACAAAACTAGCTTTCACCCAAGACACACTTTCAGAGGCTTGGTTCAGTCCCAGCTAACCAGATTTAAAAGGATCTGCACGAACAGAGAGGACTTTAAAAAGCAGTACACCTCCTGTTTAGTGCACTCCTAAAACGTGGCTATTCGAGAAGTTTTTTAAGACTGTGTTTAAAGACCTTTGAGGCCCCAAAACAGAAGAAAATAAAAGACATGATTCCTCTTATTACAACATTCTCTTCTATCAACATTAAACTCAACAGCATATTTAAAAACAATTACCAACGTATTATTTATGAACAGGGCCTTTTACAAAATCACCAGGTCATCTCAGCCTACAAAAGGAATCCAAACCTCAACGATTTCCTAGTCAGAGCCACCTTACCACCTTTAAACCCCAGAAAGCAGAAACCAAATGTGATGACTGAGGTGTTTAGAAAACGTACTTTTATCAAAAACCAACGCACAAAGATGGTTTTCAAAATACCACAGGTCTTCAGTCCACAAACCTCCAACGTAGTGTATATGATTTATTGTTCTATTTGCAAAATACAATATGTGGGTGAGACGAGGAACTCTCTGGCAACCAGAATGACTCAACATAGATACAATATCAAGAATCACAAAAATACAACGACTCCACTGGTTAAACATTTTATTTACCATGGCTTACCGGCGGTCAGAATGGCTGGCCTGCAGAGCAATTCCACCTGGACAGATAAGGAACGTAAAAAGAGGGAGAGGATTTGGATTAAACAATTGGACACTAAGGAACCACATGGACTAAATTTAAAATACAATTAAAATTAATTGATTATGGTGGACCATATACCATCACACTGACTATCGTTCATAACCCTAACCTTAACCTTAACCCTAACCTTAACCATTCCTCCCACGCCCTAACCTTAACCATTCCTCTCCCTAACCTAACATTAACCCTAACCTTAACCATTCCTCCCCACGCCTAACCTTAACCATTCCTCCCTATGCTAACCCTAACATTAACCCTAACCTTAACCATTCCTCCCCACGCCTAACCTTAACCATTCCTTCCTATGCCTAACCCCTTTAACCCTAACCTTAACCATTCCTCCCACGCCTAACCTTAACCATTTTCCTAACCCTAACTACTCTTCCCTACGCCTAAACTTCACCATCCCTACCCACGCTTAACCTAAAACAGGACATAACACAAACTAAAATGTTTTATTTCATAAGGGAATAAAATGGTTTCTAAAAAACATTTAATTGGGGATCTTAATTTAAATAAATAAATAAATAAATATTAAAAACATTAAATACAATAATAAAATACATCAAAAACATTAAATACAATAATAAAATACATTTCATGTCATAGGTGAATTCAATAATTAAAAACAAGTGTATAACTCATGCCCAGACATGTTTTCATACTCTCAAGTGAATGGTACACGAACTCCTATGGACTCATGGTGTGTCATCCTTTGGAATTAATTTACACTGTATATAGTTAGTTAAAAATCAGAAAAATGCACAAACATGTTACAATTGCCTTCTAGTTTTATAGTTTTAAAAGTTTGAATTTTTAGAAGGCTTTACTTTTGTTATATTTGGATTTTTAGAAGCAGCCAATCAGAACACAGCTTGAACTCCGATATCAGACTTTGGGGGCGGAGCTTCGGCTGGCGCATATAGACACACAGCGCTGCTTCTCTCATTCACTCCTTGGATCTCCAACAGAGAGCTCAACTTCAGACTGCATTCAGCTGCATTAGTCATAGCTATTGGAGATTTTTAGTGTGCTTTGACCTGAAGAAGGCTTGTTAGAGCCGAAACGTTGTCATTTCAGCACACTACTATTTTATTTTAAATACTTTAATTTTTTATTTTTTTAAATTTTTATTTTTTTATTTTTTCATAAAAACATAAAGAACAAAAAAAATTTAAAAAAAAAAAAAAAAAAAAAAAAATAATTTTTACAAACAAACAACAACAAACACTACATATCTTATGGATATGGTTTATGACTGGCCCAGGGGACGTCGGGACACACGTCCTAGACGTCACCCAGGGACACGACAGTGGTCGGCTGGCAGCAGAGAGAGGGCCCGTGCACCTACCGTTCCTCCTCGGGGACGACCCCCTGTCTCCAATAGGAGACAGAGGCAGAACCTCCGCCCTAACCCGCCAGTGCCTCGCTCAGCAGCTGGCCACCGACAGTGGGATGAACCTCGGACCACTTACGCCTCCGTTACTAGGTGGGGAAGGCCACGTGGTCAGAGGGGACCCTCTCCACGCACACGCCAATATGAGCCTCCACAAATCCGACAATATGTGCCTCCTGCACATCAATTTGAGCCAGCAGACCCAGAGTTGGGCAAGCTCACAAGACAAGTACACTCACTTTTAAAAATGACACACCATTTAAAAAATGTGGCCCCAGTGCCAGGACAGCCAGAACCACGTATGATCACACGCATGGTTAACACTCTGTCCACTATGATAAAACCAGCAGTGCCCACTGATGTCACGTTAGATTTGATCAGGGGCAACGCCTTAAACTGGGGTCATTCGACCATGTTGATACTGGAGGACCATTACTTGGATGGGATAGATGCCTTATTGGACGAATTAGAGCCAAGTCTCCCGCCATATTGGCATAAGGCCTTTGAAATAGCAGTCAGGTGGGCCATAAGAAACACTCCCCGCATTTCTCAAGACACAATTGACCATGTAGAGGCACAATTGAGATCTTGCACCAACACACAGACCACACATACAGATTTTCCACCACTAGCTAGGAACACACAAGTCACACAGGATGCGCAGACGAGACCTCACGTACACTTTGAAACTGCACAAGATCAACCAGAACATTCACGCATGAGGACACATAGGCGTTCACAAACACAGTATTTCACTACAGCCTTTGCCCCATCGACACAACGACAACAACAAAACATTATAACACAACCACAACAACCAGCCACACAACCACAACACACTGTACAACAACAACAGACACAACAGCAGAGCCAACCGATGCCACATACTCCAACACAACCACCACAACAACATGGGATGACAGTCACAACACACACATTTGGGACAGTGACCTCGCGGAATGAAGGGAGACCCCCTGACCCTAGACCTCCGGAGCCAGGGCCCAGCTCTGGGTTCCACAGTACTCCCAGGGGTATTCCCTTACCACAAAGAGCTTTTGGAGAACATTTAGACTTCAACCGTACGTCATTTCCAAGAACAGTTTGAAGAAGAGCATGGAGTCATCACACAGGACTTTTCCACACCAATCACTGACCAACATAGGACAGTAGACAGGGAGGACCTTCTCTCAACAAACACTGACCAACAAGGTCAGCTTCAAAACCAGGACACAACTCCTGTGTTGAACCCAATTGTTGTCCCCACACAGGGACCAGGTCAAACTACTGAGCTCCTAGTGGAAGTCCACACTCCACCTCTTGACAATAACACAGACTACTCACAAACACAGGCCTCAGCATCAGTACCTCACCCAAGTGACAACTGGGGCTCACCAACTGATGCAGAGCTAACCACTTTTGATGTTTCACCAGGTTCAAATAAGCGTAGACCAACAAGACACATAAACACAAACAAGAAGATGGTTGATTGGACACTGACTGTTGAGAAAAAATGGCTCATTATTGGGGACTCTAATTTGGCTAGGATTCCTCCATTTACAATACAAGACCTGCAAATTGACAGCTTCCCTGGTGCTAACTTCAGACATGCCCAGGCCCTAATATGCAAAGCTAACATACAAACACAGGTCGAAAAACTGATCCTTTCTTTCGGCCTGAACTGTAGAGGTCAAAAGGTCAGGGAAACAACTATAAAACAAATACAGGCAGCCGTCAGACAGGCTAAAAAACGTTTCCCACAGGCTGAGATTTGGATTCCAGTTCTTAACTATTCAAGCAATCTTTCAGATTCAGACAGATCAACATTATACACTCTGAACGAAGTCATAAAACGAGACTTACCATTCATTCCAGCCCTGCCCAAAACACAGTTCAGAACAAAAGAAGACCACATTCACTGGACTTCTGAGACGGTCAAGCCATGCTGGACCATTGGGCCAATGTTTTAAACTTACAAGCCCCGTGAGCTCGACAATAAGGGGGCAGACGACTACTGGACCATTATGGGCCCAGAATGTCATCGTGCTGGCCCACAATTTCCAACTCACACGCAATTTAACATACTGAATAGAGGGTTAACCTATGTCCCCACAATACAATTAAAAAAACATCAGAAAATACAATCAGAACTGGACCTACAGACATATCACAGAAGAGTACAATTGGCAGCTTATTTTAAAAACAGGAATACTCAGAGAGTCATACGCCCCTTTCGTCCCCCTTCTACTTGGGTTCCATCTAAAGAAAAACTACCACCAGAGGTCCCGTTCCTCATCAACAGAGACAGAAAGGACCTAGCAAAACACTACAGATGGCTCAAAGAAAGACCCAATTTTTCAGAGGAAGAACACAAAGCGTTATTGGATTTGACACGAAACAAACATATTGTAATCAAACCAGCTGATAAGGGAAGTTCAGTGGTGATCCTCAGTCGACAACAATACACACAGGAGGCCTCTCGCCAGTTGAATGATAAAACCTACTATGTCAGACTGAAGGAACCTATCTACTTAAGGACCATCCCCCTGGTACATAAAATTATTGACACACTATACACCAAACATTATATTGATGCAAAACAAAACTGTATTTAAAAGGAGACCAAGAGCCGAGACCCAGACGATTCTACATTTTACCAAAAATACACAAAGACCCTCAGAAATGGACTGTCCCACACATAATCCCACCTGGCAGACCCATAGTCTCAGACTGTGGCAGTGAGACGTACCAGACGGCAGAATATATTGAACATTATTTATACCCTTATCCATAAAGCACCCAGCTTATATAAAAGACACATATCATTTTCTTTCTTTAATTAAAAACATCAGGGCCCCAACTGACTCTCTTTTCTTTTCAATGGACGTGGACTCACTTTACACCAATATCGACATCAAGGAAGGAATAAGGACAGTAGCTGACTTTTTTCAACGATACCCAGACCCCTCCAGACCTGACACAGAATTACTCCAACTACTAGAAATTAATCTCACTAAAAATGATTTCATCTTTAATGGAGAATATTACCTACAAGTCAAAGGCACGGCTATGGGTAAGAGATTTGCCCCTTCTTATGCCAACATCTTCATGGCTAATTGGGAGGAGAAAGCCTTGGCCAAATGCAAAAAGACCATTACACTACCTACGTTACCTGGACGATATTTTTGGAATCTGGACTCACTCAAAAGAAGACTTCATGGACTTTTTCAACACACTGGACACCTTTAACCCATCTATTCGACTAAAACACACATTAACCAAAGACTCTGTGGACTTTTTGGACACGACAATCTACAAAGGACCGGACTTCCCAACCACACACACATTCAGCACCAAAGTATACTTCAAGGACACGGACACACATGCTCTCCTGCACAAAACTAGCTTTCACCCAAGACACACTTTCAGAGGCTTGGTTCAGTCCCAGCTAACCAGATTTAAAAGGATCTGCACGAACAGAGAGGACTTTAAAAAGCAGTACACCTCCTGTTTAGTGCACTCCTAAAACGTGGCTATTCGAGAAGTTTTTTAAGACTGTGTTTAAAGACCTTTGAGGCCCCAAAACAGAAGAAAATAAAAGACATGATTCCTCTTATTACAACATTCTCTTCTATCAACATTAAACTCAACAGCATATTTAAAAACAATTACCAACGTATTATTTATCAACAGGGCCTTTTACAAAATCACCAGGTCATCTCAGCCTACAAAAGGAATCCGAACCTCAACGATTTCCTAGTCAGAGCCACCTTACCACCTTTAAACCCCAGAAAGCAGAAACCAAATGTGATGACTGAGGTGTTTAGAAAACGTACTTTATCAAAAACCAACGCACAAAGATGGTTTTCAAAATACCACAGGTCTTCAGTCCACAAACCTCCAACGTAGTGTATATGATTTATTGTTCTATTTGCAAAATACAATATGTGGGTGAGACGAGGAACTCTCTGGCAACCAGAATGACTCAACATAGATACAATATCAAGAATCACAAAAATACAACGACTCCACTGGTTAAACATTTTATTTACCATGGCTTACCGGCGGTCAGAATGGCTGGCCTGCAGAGCAATTCCACCTGGACAGATAAGGAACGTAAAAAGAGGGAGAGGATTTGGATTAAACAATTGGACACTAAGGAACCACATGGACTAAATTTAAAATACAATTAAAATTAATTGATTATGGTGGACCATATACCATCACACTGACTATCGTTCATAACCCTAACCTTAACCTTAACCCTAACCTTAACCATTCCTCCCCACGCCTAACCTTAACCATTCCTCTCCATGCCTAACCCTAACATTAACCCTAACCTTAACCATTCCTCCCCACGCCTAACCTTAACCATTCCTCCCTATGCTTAACCCTAACATTAACCCTAACCTTAACCATTCCTCCCCACGCCTAACCTTAACCATTCCTTCCTATGCCTAACCCTAACATTAACCCTAACCTTAACCATTCCTCCCCACGCCTAACCTTAACCATTTTTCCTAACCCTAACTACTCTTCCCTACGCCTAAACTTCACCATCCCTACCCACGCTTAACCCTAAAACAGGACATAACACAAACTAAAATGTTTTATTTCATAAGGGAATAAAATGGTTTCTAAAAACATTTAATTGGGGATCTTAATTTAAATAAATAAATAAATAAATATTAAAAACATTAAATACAATAATAAAATACATCAAAAACATTAAATACAATAATAAAATACATTTCATGTCATAGGTGAATTCAATAATTAAAAACAAGTGTATAACTCATGCCCAGACATGTTTTCATACTCTCAAGTGAATGGTACACGAACTCCTATGGACTCATGGTGTGTCATCCTTTGGAATTAATTTACACTGTATATAGTTAGTTAAAAATCAGAAAAATGCACAAACATGTTACAATTGCCTTCTAGTTTTATAGTTTTAAAAGTTTGAATTTTTAGAAGGCTTTACTTTTGTTATATTTGGATTTTTAGAAGCAGCCAATCAGAACACAGCTTGAACTCCGATATCAGACTTTGGGGGCGGAGCTTCGGCTGGCACATATAGACACACAGCGCTGCTTCTCTCATTCACTCCTTGGATCTCCAACAGAGAGCTCAACTTCAGACTGCATTCAGCTGCATTAGTCATAGCTATTGGAGATTTTTAGTGTGCTTTGACCTGAAGAAGGCTTGTTAGAGCCGAAACGTTGTCATTTCAGCACACTACTATTTTATTTTAAATACTTTAATTTTTTAATTTTTATTTTTTTGAATTTTTATTTTTTTATTTTTTTATTTTTTCATAAAAACATAAAGAACAAAAAATTTAAAAAAAAAAAAAAAAAAAAAAAAAAAAAACAAAAACAAACAAAAAAAATAATTTTTACAAACAAACAACAACAAACACTACATATCTTATGGATATGGTTTATGACTGGCCCAGGGGACGTCGGGACACACGTCCTAGACGTCACCCAGGGACACGACAGTGGTCGGCTGGCAGCAGAGAGAGGGCCCGTGCACCTACCGTTCCTCCTCGGGGACGACCCCCTGTCTCCAATAGGAGACAGAGGCAGAACCTCCGCCCTAACCCGCCAGTGCCTCGCTCAGCAGCTGGCCACCGACAGTGGGATGAACCTCGGACCACTTACGCCTCCGTTACTAGGTGGGGAAGGCCACGTGGTCAGAGGGGACCCTCTCCACGCACACGCCAATATGAGCCTCCACAAATCCGACAATATGTGCCTCCTCGTGCACATCAATTTGAGCCAGCAGACCCAGAGTTGGGCAAGCTCACAAGACAAGTACACTCACTTTTAAAAATGACACACCATTTAAAAAATGTGGCCCCAGTGCCAGGACAGCCAGAACCACGTATGATCACACGCATGGTTAACACTCTGTCCACTATGATAAAACCAGCAGTGCCCACTGATGTCACGTTAGATTTGATCAGGGCAACGCCTTAAACTGGGGTCATTCGACCATGTTGATACTGGAGGACCATTACTTGGATGGGATAGATGCCTTATTGACGAATTAGAGCCAAGTCTCCGCCATATTGGCATAAGGCCTTTGAAATAGCAGTCAGGTGGGCCATAAGAAACACTCCCGCATTTCTCAAGACACAATTGACCATGTAGAGCACAATTGAGATCTTGCACCAACACACAGACCACACATACAGATTTTCCACCACTAGCTAGGAACACACAAGTCACACAGGATGCATGAGAGACCTCACGTACACTTTGAAACTGCACAAGATCAACCAGAACATTCACGCATGAGGACACATAGGCGTTCACAAACACAGTATTTCACTACAGCCTTTGCCCCATCGACACAACGACAACAACAAAACATTATAACACAACCACAACAACCAGCCACACAACCACAACACACTGTACAACAACAACAGACACAACAGCAGAGCCAACCGATGCCACATACTCCAACACAACCACCACAACAACATGGGATGACAGTCACAACACACACATTTGGGACAGTGACCTCGCGGAATGAAGGGAGACCCCCTGACCCTAGACCTCCGGAGCCAGGGCCCAGCTCTGGGTTCCACAGTACTCCCAGGGGTATTCCCTTACCACAAAGAGCTTTTAGGAGAACATTTAGACTTCAACCGTACGTCATTTCCAAATGAACAGTTTGAAGAAGAGCATGGAGTCATCACACAGGACTTTTCCACACCAATCACTGACCAACATAGGACAGTAGACAGGAGGACCTTCTCTCAACAAACACTGACCAACAAGGTCAGCTTCAAAACCAGGACACAACTCCTGTGTTGAACCCAATTGTTGTCCCCACACAGGGACCAGGTCAAACTACTGAGCTCCTAGTGGAAGTCCACACTCCACCTCTTGACAATAACACAGACTACTCACAAACACAGGCCTCAGCATCAGTACCTCACCCAAGTGACAACTGGGGCTCACCAACTGATGCAGAGCTAACCACTTTTGATGTTTCACCAGGTTCAAATAAGCGTAGACCAACAAGACACATAAACACAAACAAGAAGATGGTTGATTGGACACTGACTGTTGAGAAAAAATGGCTCATTATTGGGGACTCTAATTTGGCTAGGATTCCTCCATTTACAATACAAGACCTGCAAATTGACAGCTTCCCTGGTGCTAACTTCAGACATGCCCAGGCCCTAATATGCAAAGCTAACATACAAACACAGGTCGAAAAACTGATCCTTTCTTTCGGCCTGAACTGTAGAGGTCAAAAGGTCAGGGAAACAACTATAAAACAAATACAGGCAGCCGTCAGACAGGCTAAAAAACGTTTCCCACAGGCTGAGATTTGGATTCCAGTTCTTAACTATTCAAGCAATCTTTCAGATTCAGACAGATCAACATTATACACTCTGAACGAAGTCATAAAGCGAGACTTACCATTCATTCCAGCCCTGCCCAAAACACAGTTCAGAACAAAAGAAGACCACATTCACTGGACTTCTGAGACGGGTCAAGCCATGCTGGACCATTGGGCCAATGTTTTAAACTTACAAGCCCCGTGAGCTCGACAATAAGGGGGCAGACGACTACTGGACCATTATGGGCCCAGAATGTCATCGTGCTGGCCCACAATTTCCAACTCACACAAACGCAATTTAACATACTGAATAGAGGGTTAACCTATGTCCCCACAATACAATTAAAAAAACATCAGAAAATACAATCAGAACTGGACCTACAGACATATCACAGAAGAGTACAATTGGCAGCTTATTTTAAAAACAGGAATACTCAGAGAGTCATACGCCCCTTTCGTCCCCCTTCTACTTGGGTTCCATCTAAAGAAAAACTACCACCAGAGGTCCCGTTCCTCATCAACAGAGACAGAAAGGACCTAGCAAAACACTACAGATGGCTCAAAGAAAGACCCAATTTTTCAGAGGAAGAACACAAAGCGTTATTGGATTTGACACGAAACAAACATATTGTAATCAAACCAGCTGATAAGGGAAGTTCAGTGGTGATCCTCAGTCGACAACAATACACACAGGAGGCCTCTCGCCAGTTGAATGATAAAACCTACTATGTCAGACTGAAGGAACCTATCTACTTAAGGACCATCCCCCTGGTACATAAAATTATTGACACACTATACACCAAACATTATATTGATGCAAAACAAAAACTGTATTTAAAAGGAGACCAAGAGCCGAGACCCAGACGATTCTACATTTTACCAAAAATACACAAAGACCCTCAGAAATGGACTGTCCCACACATAATCCCACCTGGCAGACCCATAGTCTCAGACTGTGGCAGTGAGACGTACCAGACGGCAGAATATATTGAACATTATTTATACCCCTTATCCATAAAGCACCCAGCTTATATAAAAGACACATATCATTTTCTTTCTTTAATTAAAAACATCAGGGCCCCAACTGACTCTCTTTTCTTTTCAATGGACGTGGACTCACTTTACACCAATATCGACATCAAGGAAGGAATAAGGACAGTAGCTGACTTTTTTCAACGATACCCAGACCCCTCCAGACCTGACACAGAATTACTCCAACTACTAGAAATTAATCTCACTAAAAATGATTTCATCTTTAATGGAGAATATTACCTACAAGTCAAAGGCACGGCTATGGGTAAGAGATTTGCCCCTTCTTATGCCAACATCTTCATGGCTAATTGGGAGGAGAAAGCCTTGGCCAAATGCAAAAAAAGACCATTACACTACCTACGTTACCTGGACGATATTTTTGGAATCTGGACTCACTCAAAAGAAGACTTCATGGACTTTTTCAACACACTGGACACCTTTAACCCATCTATTCGACTAAAACACACATTAACCAAAGACTCTGTGGACTTTTTGGACACGACAATCTACAAAGGACCGGACTTCCCAACCACACACACATTCACCAAAGTATACTTCAAGGACACGGACACACATGCTCTCCTGCACAAAACTAGCTTTCACCCAAGACACACTTTCAGAGGCTTGGTTCAGTCCCAGCTAACCAGATTTAAAAGGATCTGCACGAACAGAGAGGACTTTAAAAAGCAGTACACCTCCTGTTTAGTGCACTCCTAAAGCGTGGCTATTCGAGAAGTTTTTTAAGACTGTGTTTAAAGACCTTTGAGGCCCCAAAACAGAAGAAAATAAAAGACATGATTCCTCTTATTACAACATTCTCTTCTATCAACATTAAACTCAACAGCATATTTAAAAACAATTACCAACGTATTATTTATCAACAGGGCCTTTTACAAAATCACCAGGTCATCTCAGCCTACAAAGGAATCCGAACCTCAACGATTTCCTAGTCAGAGCCACCTTACCACCTTTAAACCCCAGAAAGCAGAAACCAAATGTGATGACTGAGGTGTTTAGAAAACGTACTTTTATCAAAACCAACGCACAAAGATGGTTTTCAAAATACCACAGGTCTTCAGTCCACAAACCTCCAACGTAGTGTATATGATTTATTGTTCTATTTGCAAAATACAATATGTGGGTGAGACGAGGAACTCTCTGGCAACCAGAATGACTCAACATAGATACAATATCAAGAATCACAAAAATACAACGACTCCACTGGTTAAACATTTTATTTACCATGGCTTGCGGTCAGAATGGCTGGCCTGCAGAGCAATTCCACCTGGACAGATAAGGAGCGTAAAAAGAGGAGAGGATTTGGATTAAACAATTGGACACTAAGGAACCACATGGACTAAATTTAAAATACAATTAAAATTAATTGATTATGGTGGACCATATACCATCACACTGACTATCGTTCATAACCTAACCTTAACCTTAACCTAACCTTAACCATTCCTCCCCACGCCTAACCTTAACCATTCCTCTCCATGCCTAACCTAACATTAACCCTAACCTTAACCATTCCTCCCCACGCCTAACCTTAACCATTCCTCCCTATGCTTAACCTAACATTAACCTAACCTTAACCATTCCTCCCCACGCCTAACCTTAACCATTCCTTCCTATGCCTAACCCCTTTAACCCTAACCTTAACCATTCCTCCCCACGCCTAACCTTAACCATTTTTCCTAACCCTAACTACTCTTCCCTACGCCTAAACTTCACCATCCCTACCCACGCTTAACCTAAAACAGGACATAACACAAACTAAAATGTTTTATTTCATAAGGGAATAAAATGGTTTCTAAAAAACATTTAATTGGGGATCTTAATTTAAATAAATAAATAAATATTAAAAACATTAAATACAATAATAAAATACATCAAAAACATTAAATACAATAATAAAATACATTTCATGTCATAGGTGAATTCAATAATTAAAAACAAGTGTATAACTCATGCCCAGACATGTCTTCATACTCTCAAGTGAATGGTACACGAACTCCTATGGACTCATGGTGTGTCATCCTTTGGAATTAATTTACACTGTATATAGTTAGTTAAAAATCAGAAAAATGCACAAACATGTTACAATTGCCTTCTAGTTTTATAGTTTTAAAAGTTTGAATTTTTAGAAGGCTTTACTTTTGTTATATTTGGATTTTTAGAAGCAGCCAATCAGAACACAGCTTGAACTCCGATATCAGACTTTGGGGGCGGAGCTTCGGCTGGCACATATAGACACACAGCGCTGCTTCTCTCATTCACTCCTTGGATCTCCAACAGAGAGCTCAACTTCAGACTGCATTCAGCTGCATTAGTCATAGCTATTGGAGATTTTTAGTGTGCTTTGACCTGAAGAAGGCTTGTTAGAGCCGAAAGCGTTGTCATTTCAGCACACTACTATTTTATTTTAAATACTTTAATTTTTAATTTTTATTTTTTTGAATTTTTATTTTTTTATTTTTTCATAAAAACATAAAGAACAAAAAATTTAAAAAAAAAAAAAAAAAAAAAAAAAAAAAAACAAACAAAAAAAATAATTTTTACAAACAAACAACAACAAACACTACATATCTTATGGATATGGTTTATGACTGGCCCAGGGGACGTCGGGACACACGTCCTAGACGTCACCCAGGGACACGACAGTGGTCGGCTGGCAGCAGAGAGAGGGCCCGTGCACCTACCGTTCCTCCTCGGGGACGACCCCCTGTCTCCAATAGGAGACAGAGGCAGAACCTCCGCCCTAACCCGCCAGTGCCTCGCTCAGCAGCTGGCCACCGACAGTGGGATGAACCTCGGACCACTTACGCCTCCGTTACTAGGTGGGGAAGGCCACGTGGTCAGAGGGGACCCTCTCCACGCACACGCCAATATGAGCCTCCACAAATCCGACAATATGTGCCTCCTCGTGCACATCAATTTGAGCCAGCAGACCCAGAGTTGGGCAAGCTCACAAGACAAGTACACTCACTTTTAAAAATGACACACCATTTAAAAATGTGGCCCCAGTGCCAGGACAGCCAGAACCACGTATGATCACACGCATGGTTAACACTCTGTCCACTATGATAAAACCAGCAGTGCCCACTGATGTCACGTTAGATTTGATCAGGGGCAACGCCTTAAACTGGGGTCATTCGACCATGTTGATACTGGAGGACCATTACTTGGATGGGATAGATGCCTTATTGGGACGAATTAGAGCCAAGTCTCCGCCATATTGGCATAAGGCCTTTGAAATAGCAGTCAGGTGGGCCATAAGAAACACTCCCCGCATTTCTCAAGACACAATTGACCATGTAGAGGCACAATTGAGATCTTGCACCAACACACAGACCACACATACAGATTTTCCACCACTAGCTAGGAACACACAAGTCACACAGGATGCGCATGAGCGAGACCTCACGTACACTTTGAAACTGCACAAGATCAACCAGAACATTCACGCATGAGGACACATAGGCGTTCACAAACACAGTATTTCACTACAGCCTTTGCCCCATCGACACAACGACAACAACAAAACATTATAACACAACCACAACAACCAGCCACACAACCACAACACACTGTACAACAACAACAGACACAACAGCAGAGCCAACCGATGCCACATACTCCAACACAACCACCACAACAACATGGGATGACAGTCACAACACACACATTTGGGACAGTGACCTCGCGGAATGAAGGGAGACCCCCTGACCCTAGACCTCCGGAGCCAGGGCCCAGCTCTGGGTTCCACAGTACTCCCAGGGGTATTCCCTTACCACAAAGAGCTTTTCGGAGAACATTTAGACTTCAACCGTACGTCATTTCCAAAGAACAGTTTGAAGAAGAGCATGGAGTCATCACACAGGACTTTTCCACACCAATCACTGACCAACATAGGACAGTAGACAGGAGGACCTTCTCTCAACAAACACTGACCAACAAGGTCAGCTTCAAAACCAGGACACAACTCCTGTGTTGAACCCAATTGTTGTCCCCACACAGGGACCAGGTCAAACTACTGAGCTCCTAGTGGAAGTCCACACTCCACCTCTTGACAATAACACAGACTACTCACAAACACAGGCCTCAGCATCAGTACCTCACCCAAGTGACAACTGGGGCTCACCAACTGATGCAGAGCTAACCACTTTTGATGTTTCACCAGGTTCAAATAAGCGTAGACCAACAAGACACATAAACACAAACAAGAAGATGGTTGATTGGACACTGACTGTTGAGAAAAATGGCTCATTATTGGGGACTCTAATTTGGCTAGGATTCCTCCATTTACAATACAAGACCTGCAAATTGACAGCTTCCTGGTGCTAACTTCAGACATGCCCAGGCCCTAATATGCAAAGCTAACATACAAACACAGGTCGAAAAACTGATCCTTTCTTTCGGCCTGAACTGTAGAGGTCAAAAGGTCAGGGAAACAACTATAAAACAAATACAGGCAGCCGTCAGACAGGCTAAAAAACGTTTCCCACAGGCTGAGATTTGGATTCCAGTTCTTAACTATTCAAGCAATCTTTCAGATTCAGACAGATCAACATTATACACTCTGAGCGAAGTCATAAAGCGAGACTTACCATTCATTCCAGCCCTGCCCAAAACACAGTTCAGAACAAAGAAGACCACATTCACTGGACTTCTGAGACGGGTCAAGCCATGCTGGACCATTGGGCCAATGTTTTAAACTTACAAGCCCCGTGAGCTCGACAATAAGGGGGCAGGCGACTACTGGACCATTATGGGCCCAGAATGTCATCGTGCTGGCCCACAATTTCCAACTCACACAAACGCAATTCAACATACTGAATAGAGGGTTAACCTATGTCCCCACAATACAATTAAAAAAACATCAGAAAATACAATCAGAACTGGACCTACAGACATATCACAGAAGAGTACAATTGGCAGCTTATTTTAAAAACAGGAATACTCAGAGAGTCATACGCCCCTTCGTCCCCCTTCTACTTGGGTTCCATCTAAAGAAAAACTACCACCAGAGGTCCGTTCCTCATCAACAGAGACAGAAAGGACCTAGCAAAACACTACAGATGGCTCAAAGAAAGACCCAATTTTTCAGAGGAAGAACACAAAGCGTTATTGGATTTGACACGAAACAAACATATTGTAATCAAACCAGCTGATAAGGGAAGTTCAGTGGTGATCCTCAGTCGACAACAATACACACAGGAGGCCTCTCGCCAGTTGAATGATAAAACCTACTATGTCAGACTGAAGGAACCTATCTACTTAAGACCATCCCCTGGTACATAAAATTATTGACACACTATACACCAAACATTATATTGATGCAAAACAAAAACTGTATTTAAAGGAGACCAAGAGCCGAGACCCAGACGATTCTACATTTTACCAAAAATACACAAAGACCCTCAGAAATGGACTGTCCCACACATAATCCCACCTGGCAGACCCATAGTCTCAGACTGTGGCAGTGAGACGTACCAGACGGCAGAATATATTGAACATTATTTATACCCCTTATCCATAAAGCACCCAGCTTATATAAAAGACACATATCATTTTCTTTCTTTAATTAAAAACATCAGGGCCCCAACTGACTCTCTTTTCTTTTCAATGGACGTGGACTCACTTTACACCAATATCGACATCAAGGAAGGAATAAGGACAGTAGCTGACTTTTTTCAACGATACCCAGACCCCTCCAGACCTGACACAGAATTACTCCAACTACTAGAAATTAATCTCACTAAAAATGATTTCATCTTTAATGGAGAATATTACCTACAAGTCAAAGGCACGGCTATGGGTAAGAGATTTGCCCCTTCTTATGCCAACATCTTCATGGCTAATTGGGAGGAGAAAGCCTTGGCCAAATGCAAAAAGACCATTACACTACCTACGTTACCTGGACGATATTTTTGGAATCTGGACTCACTCAAAAGAAGACTTCATGGACTTTTTCAACACACTGGACACCTTTAACCCATCTATTCGACTAAAACACACATTAACCAAAGACTCTGTGGACTTTTGGACACGACAATCTACAAAGGACCGGACTTCCCAACCACACACATTCAGCACCAAAGTATACTTCAAGGACACGGACACACATGCTCTCCTGCACAAAACTAGCTTTCACCCAAGACACACTTTCAGAGGCTTGGTTCAGTCCCAGCTAACCAGATTTAAAAGGATCTGCACGAACAGAGAGGACTTTAAAAAGCAGTACACCTCCTGTTTAGTGCACTCCTAAACGTGGCTATTCGAGAAGTTTTTTAAGACTGTGTTTAAAGACCTTTGAGGCCCCAAAACAGAAGAAAATAAAAGACATGATTCCTCTTATTACAACATTCTCTTCTATCAACATTAAACTCAACAGCATATTTAAAAACAATTACCAACGTATTATTTATCAACAGGGCCTTTTACAAAATCACCAGGTCATCTCAGCCTACAAAGGAATCCAAACCTCAACGATTTCCTAGTCAGAGCCACCTTACCACCTTTAAACCCCAGAAAGCAGAAACCAAATGTGATGACTGAGGTGTTTAGAAAACGTACTTTATCAAAAACCAACGCACAAAGATGGTTTTCAAAATACCACAGGTCTTCAGTCCACAAACCTCCAACGTAGTGTATATGATTTATTGTTCTATTTGCAAAATACAATATGTGGGTGAGACGAGGAACTCTCTGGCAACCAGAATGACTCAACATAGATACAATATCAAGAATCACAAAAATACAACGACTCCACTGGTTAAACATTTTATTTACCATGGCTTACCGGCGGTCAGAATGGCTGGCCTGCAGAGCAATTCCACCTGGACAGATAAGGAACGTAAAAGAGGAGAGGATTTGGATTAAACAATTGGACACTAAGGAACCACATGGACTAAATTTAAAATACAATTAAAATTAATTGATTATGGTGGACCATATACCATCACACTGACTATCGTTCATAACCCTAACCTTAACCTTAACCCTAACCTTAACCATTCCTCCCACGCCTAACCTTAACCATTCCTCTCCATGCCTAACCTAACATTAACCCTAACCTTAACCATTCCTCCCCACGCCTAACCTTAACCATTCCTCCTATGCTTAACCTAACATTAACCCTAACCTTAACCATTCCTCCCACGCCTAACCTTAACCATTCCTTCCTATGCCTAACCTAACATTAACCTAACCTTAACCATTCCTCCCCACGCCTAAACTTCACCATCCCTACCCACGCTTAACCTAAAACAGGACATAACACAAACTAAAATGTTTTATTTCATAAGGGAATAAAATGGTTTCTAAAAACATTTAATTGGGGATCTTAATTTAAATAAATAAATAAATAAATATTAAAAACATTAAATACAATAATAAAATACATCAAAAACATTAAATACAATAATAAAATACATTTCATGTCATAGGTGAATTCAATAATTAAAAACAAGTGTATAACTCATGCCCAGACATGTTTTCATACTCTCAAGTGAATGGTACACGAACTCCTATGGACTCATGGTGTGTCATCCTTTGGAATTAATTTACACTGTATATAGTTAGTTAAAAATCAGAAAAATGCACAAACATGTTACAATTGCCTTCTAGTTTTATAGTTTTAAAAGTTTGAATTTTTAGAAGGCTTTACTTTTGTTATATTTGGATTTTTAGAAGCAGCCAATCAGAACACAGCTTGAACTCCGATATCAGACTTTGGGGCGGAGCTTCGGCTGGCACATATAGACACACAGCGCTGCTTCTCTCATTCACTCCTTGGATCTCCAAGAGAGCTCAACTTCAGACTGCATTCAGCTGCATTAGTCATAGCTATTGGAGATTTTTAGTGTGCTTTGACCTGAAGAAGGCTTGTTAGAGCCGAAACGTTGTCATTTCAGCACACTACTATTTTATTTTAAATACTTTAATTTTTAATTTTTATTTTTTGAATTTTTATTTTTATTTTTTTATTTTTTCATAAAAACATAAAGAACAAAAAAATTTTAAAAAAAAAAAAAAAAAAACAAAAACAAACAAAAAAATAATTTTTACAAACAAACAACAACAAACACTACATATCTTATGGATATGGTTTATGACTGGCCCAGGGGACGTCGGGACACACGTCCTAGACGTCACCCAGGGACACGACAGTGGTCGGCTGGCAGCAGAGAGAGGGCCCGTGCACCTACCGTTCCTCGGGGCGACCCTGTCTCCAATAGGAGACAGAGGCAGAACCTCCGCCCTAACCCGCCAGTGCCTCGCTCAGCAGCTGGCCACCGACAGTGGGATGAACCTCGGACCACTTACGCCTCCGTTACTAGGTGGGGAAGGCCACGTGGTCAGAGGGGACCCTCTCCACGCACACGCCAATATGAGCCTCCACAAATCCGACAATATGTGCCTCCTCGTGCACATCAATTTGAGCCAGCAGACCCAGAGTTGGGCAAGCTCACAAGACAAGTACACTCACTTTTAAAAATGACACACCATTTAAAAATGTGGCCCCAGTGCCAGGACAGCCAGAACCACGTATGATCACACGCATGGTTAACACTCTGTCCACTATGATAAAACCAGCAGTGCCCACTGATGTCACGTTAGATTTGATCAGGGGCAACGCCTTAAACTGGGGTCATTCGACCATGTTGATACTGGAGGACCATTACTTGGATGGGATAGATGCCTTATTGGACGAATTAGAGCCAAGTCTCCCGCCATATTGGCATAAGGCCTTTGAAATAGCAGTCAGGTGGGCCATAAGAAACACTCCCCGCATTTCTCAAGACACAATTGACCATGTAGAGGCACAATTGAGATCTTGCACCAACACACAGACCACACATACAGATTTTCCACCACTAGCTAGGAACACACAAGTCACACAGGATGCGCAGACGAGACCTCACGTACACTTTGAAACTGCACAAGATCAACCAGAACATTCACGCATGAGGACACATAGGCGTTCACAAACACAGTATTTCACTACAGCCTTTGCCCCATCGACACAACGACAACAACAAAACATTATAACACAACCACAACAACCAGCCACACAACCACAACACACTGTACAACAACAACAGACACAACAGCAGAGCCAACCGATGCCACATACTCCAACACAACCACCACAACAACATGGGATGACAGTCACAACACACACATTTGGGACAGTGACCTCGCGGAATGAAGGGAGACCCCCTGACCCTAGACCTCCGGAGCCAGGGCCCAGCTCTGGGTTCCACAGTACTCCCAGGGGTATTCCCTTACCACAAAGAGCTTTTCGGAGAACATTTAGACTTCAACCGTACGTCATTTCCAAAGAACAGTTTGAAGAAGAGCATGGAGTCATCACACAGGACTTTTCCACCAATCACTGACCAACATAGGACAGTAGACAGGGAGGACCTTCTCTCAACAAACACTGACCAACAAGGTCAGCTTCAAAACCAGGACACAACTCCTGTGTTGAACCCAATTGTTGTCCCCACACAGGGACCAGGTCAAACTACTGAGCTCCTAGTGGAAGTCCACACTCCACCTCTTGACAATAACACAGACTACTCACAAACACAGGCCTCAGCATCAGTACCTCACCCAAGTGACAACTGGGGCTCACCAACTGATGCAGAGCTAACCACTTTTGATGTTTCACCAGGTTCAAATAGCGTAGACCAACAAGACACATAAACACAAACAAGAAGATGGTTGATTGGACACTGACTGTTGAGAAAAAATGGCTCATTATTGGGGACTCTAATTTGGCTAGGATTCCTCCATTTACAATACAAGACCTGCAAATTGACAGCTTCCTGGTGCTAACTTCAGACATGCCCAGGCCCTAATATGCAAAGCTAACATACAAACACAGGTCGAAAAACTGATCCTTTCTTTCGGCCTGAACTGTAGAGGTCAAAAGGTCAGGAAACAACTATAAAACAAATACAGGCAGCCGTCAGACAGGCTAAAAAACGTTTCCCACAGGCTGAGATTTGGATTCCAGTTCTTAACTATTCAAGCAATCTTTCAGATTCAGACAGATCAACATTATACACTCTGAACGAAGTCATAAAACGAGACTTACCATTCATTCCAGCCCTGCCCAAAACACAGTTCAGAACAAAAGAAGACCACATTCACTGGACTTCTGAGACGGGTCAAGCCATGCTGGACCATTGGGCCAATGTTTTAAACTTACAAGCCCCGTGAGCTCGACAATAAGGGGGCAGACGACTACTGGACCATTATGGGCCCAGAATGTCATCGTGCTGGCCCACAATTTCCAACTCACACAAACGCAATTTAACATACTGAATAGAGGGTTAACCTATGT
Source organism: Perccottus glenii (assembly GCA_024416835.2). NCBI lineage: Eukaryota > Metazoa > Chordata > Actinopteri > Gobiiformes > Odontobutidae > Perccottus > Perccottus glenii. The sequence continues at coordinate 39,244 of JALDQB020000068.1, forward strand.
CCCCACAATACAATTAAAAAAACATCAGAAAATACAATCAGAACTGGACCTACAGACATATCACAGAAGAGTACAATTGGCAGCTTATTTTAAAAACAGGAATACTCAGAGAGTCATACGCCCCTTTCGTCCCCCTTCTACTTGGGTTCCATCTAAAGAAAAACTACCACCAGAGGTCCCGTTCCTCATCAACAGAGACAGAAAGGACCTAGCAAAACACTACAGATGGCTCAAAGAAAGACCCAATTTTTCAGAGGAAGAACACAAAGCGTTATTGGATTTGACACGAAACAAACATATTGTAATCAAACCAGCTGATAAGGGAAGTTCAGTGGTGATCCTCAGTCGACAACAATACACACAGGAGGCCTCTCGCCAGTTGAATGATAAAACCTACTATGTCAGACTGAAGGAACCTATCTACTTAAGGACCATCCCCCTGGTACATAAAATTATTGACACACTATACACCAAACATTATATTGATGCAAAACAAAAACTGTATTTAAAAGGAGACCAAGAGCCGAGACCCAGACGATTCTACATTTTACCAAAAATACACAAAGACCCTCAGAAATGGACTGTCCCACACATAATCCCACCTGGCAGACCCATAGTCTCAGACTGTGGCAGTGAGACGTACCAGACGGCAGAATATATTGAACATTATTTATACCCCTTATCCATAAAGCACCCAGCTTATATAAAAGACACATATCATTTTCTTTCTTTAATTAAAAACATCAGGGCCCCAACTGACTCTCTTTTCTTTTCAATGGGCGTGGACTCACTTTACACCAATATCGACATCAAGGAAGGAATAAGGACAGTAGCTGACTTTTCAACGATACCCAGACCCCTCAGACCTGACACAGAATTACTCCAACTACTAGAAATTAATCTCACTAAAAATGATTTCATCTTTAATGGAGAATATTACCTACAAGTCAAAGGCACGGCTATGGGTAAGAGATTTGCCCCTTCTTATGCCAACATCTTCATGGCTAATTGGGAGGAGAAAGCCTTGGCCAAATGCAAAAAGACCATTACACTACCTACGTTACCTGGACGATATTTTTGGAATCTGGACTCACTCAAAAGAAGACTTCATGGACTTTTTCAACACACTGGACACCTTTAACCCATCTATTCGACTAAAACACACATTAACCAAAGACTCTGTGGACTTTTGGACACGACAATCTACAATCAGGACCGGACTTCCCAACCACACACATTCAGCACCAAAGTATACTTCAAGGACACGGACACACATGCTCTCCTGCACAAAACTAGCTTTCACCCAAGACACACTTTCAGAGGCTTGGTTCAGTCCCAGCTAACCAGATTTAAAGGATCTGCACGAACAGAGAGGACTTTAAAAGCAGTACACCTCCTGTTTAGTGCACTCCTAAAACGTGGCTATTCGAGAAGTTTTTTAAGACTGTGTTTAAAGACCTTTGAGGCCCCAAAACAGAAGAAAATAAAGACATGATTCCTCTTATTACAACATTCTCTTCTATCAACATTAAACTCAACAGCATATTTAAAAACAATTACCAACGTATTATTTATCAACAGGGCCTTTTACAAAATCACCAGGTCATCTCAGCCTACAAAAGGAATCCGAACCTCAACGATTTCCTAGTCAGAGCCACCTTACCACCTTTAAACCCCAGAAAGCAGAAACCAAATGTGATGACTGAGGTGTTTAGAAAACGTACTTTTATCAAAAACCAACGCACAAAGATGGTTTTCAAAATACCACAGGTCTTCAGTCCACAAACCTCCAACGTAGTGTATATGATTTATTGTTCTATTTGCAAAATACAATATGTGGGTGAGACGAGGAACTCTCTGGCAACCAGAATGACTCAACATAGATACAATATCAAGAATCACAAAAATACAACGACTCCACTGGTTAAACATTTTATTTACCATGGCTTACCGGCGGTCAGAATGGCTGGCCTGCAGAGCAATTCCACCTGGACAGATAAGGAACGTAAAAAGAGGGAGAGGATTTGGATTAAACAATTGGACACTAAGGAACCACATGGACTAAATTTAAAATACAATTAAAATTAATTGATTATGGTGGACCATATACCATCACACTGACTATCGTTCATAACCCTAACCTTAACCTTAACCCTAACCTTAACCATTCCTCCCCACGCCTAACCTTAACCATTCCTCTCCATGCCTAACCCTAACATTAACCTAACCTTAACCATTCCTCCCCACGCCTAACCTTAACCATTCCTCCCTATGCTTAACCCTAACATTAACCCTAACCTTAACCATTCCTCCCCACGCCTAACCTTAACCATTCCTTCCTATGCCTAACCCTAACATTAACCCTAACCTTAACCATTCCTCCCCACTAACCTTAACCATTTTTCCTAACCTAACTACTCTTCCCTACGCCTAAACTTCACCATCCCTACCCACGCTTAACCCTAAAACAGGACATAACACAAACTAAAATGTTTTATTTCATAAGGGAATAAAATGGTTTCTAAAAAACATTTAATTGGGGATCTTAATTTAAATAAATAAATAAATAAATATTAAAAACATTAAATACAATAATAAAATACATCAAAAACATTAAATACAATAATAAAATACATTTCATGTCATAGGTGAATTCAATAATTAAAAACAAGTGTATAACTCATGCCCAGACATGTTTTCATACTCTCAAGTGAATGGTACACGAACTCCTATGGACTCATGGTGTGTCATCCTTTGGAATTAATTTACACTGTATATAGTTAGTTAAAAATCAGAAAAATGCACAAACATGTTACAATTGCCTTCTAGTTTTATAGTTTTAAAAGTTTGAATTTTTAGAAGGCTTTACTTTTGTTATATTTGGATTTTTAGAAGCAGCCAATCAGAACACAGCTTGAACTCCGATATCAGACTTTGGGGGCGGAGCTTCGGCTGGCACATATAGACACACAGCGCTGCTTCTCTCATTCACTCCTTGGATCTCCAACAGAGAGCTCAACTTCAGACTGCATTCAGCTGCATTAGTCATAGCTATTGGAGATTTTTAGTGTGCTTTGACCTGAAGAAGGCTTGTTAGAGCCGAAACGTTGTCATTTCAGCACACTACTATTTTATTTTAAATACTTTAATTTTTTAATTTTTATTTTTTTGAATTTTTATTTTTTTATTTTTTTATTTTTTCATAAAAACATAAAGAACAAAAAAATTTTAAAAAAACAAAAACAAACAAAAAAATAATTTTTACAAACAAACAACAACAAACACTACATATCTTATGGATATGGTTTATGACTGGCCCAGGGGACGTCGGGACACACGTCCTAGACGTCACCCAGGGACACGACAGTGGTCGGCTGGCAGCAGAGAGGGCCGTGCACCTACCGTTCCTCCTCGGGCGACCCCTGTCTCCAATAGGAGACAGAGGCAGAACCTCCGCCCTAACCTAACCCCTAACCCTAACCCTAACCTAACCTAACTAACCATTTTGCCTAACCTTAACCCTAAAACCTAACCTTAACCTAACCCTAACCCTAACCTTAACCATTCCTTCCCTTGCCTAACCTTAACCTTAACCCTAAAACCTAACCTTAACCTAACCCTAACCCTAACCTTAACCATTCCTTCCCTCGCCTAATCTTAACCATCCCTCCCCTTACCTAACCCTAACCAACAGACTATGAGACAAATAATTCATGACAGACTTCTAAAAATTTAAATATATTTCATAAACATCATTAAAAAATTTTATTCCTAAGGGAGCGAGGGTTAAAAAGTTAAAAAATTAAAAAATTAACAATATACAGTTCATCCTACAACAATTCATTATATACAGTTCATCATACAACAGATAAAAAAATATACAGTTCATCATAAAACAAATAATGTTTAGTTCAACATAAAACAATTCATTATATTGGTTAAAGTTACAAAAATACTTACCTCAAATTGGTTCACTTACCTCATTTGTTGTTTCACTTACCTTAATTGTTGTTTTACTTAAGTTTCGATTTATTAAAAAATGTAAAACTTCACAAGCTAGATATATAAGCCTCATAAATTAATTTAACATCAAGTTCTGATTTTTTGGAGGCTCTATTTTTGTTAAATCATTAAGTTTCGTTTTTGGTCTTTGGCAGTATGCTGGAAAGTCCGACATCGGAGTTTAGGGGGCGGAGCTTCGGCGCAGGCTTATAAAGGAGCAGGCAGCTCTGCTTCCCTCATTCTGCTCTCAGACAGCAGCCAGAGAACATCTCTGTGACAACAACCAGCTACTAGCCAGAGCATTCTTAGTGTGCAAGACCTGAAGAAGGCTCCTAAAGAGCCGAAACGTTGTCTTTTTGCACACTTATTTGAATTTATTTTTATTTTTATTTTTTTTTTTCGAAAAAAGTAAAAAAACAATAAAAAAATTAAAAAATAAAAAAACAAACAAAAAAATAATTTCTACAAAAACAATACATACTTACCTCATATCACTGATATGGCGAATGACTGGCCCAGAGGTCGCTGGGACTCGCGTCCCACACGCAACCCTGGGACACGAACTTGGGGAAGGAAGCCGAGGAGGGCCCGTGCAGCAACCGTCTTCCCAAAGGGAGGCGCCCCTCTGTCTCCTTCGGGAGACAGGGCCATAACCTCCGTCCTAACCCTAACCTAACCCTAACCCTAACCCTAACCCTAACCCTAAACCTAACCAGCCAGTGCCTCCTTCAGTACCTGGGATACCCTAATTTTTTGATAACCCGATATGGATCCCTGGCCCTAACCTTAACCTGAGTGGGACCTGGCCCTAACCTTAACCAGAGACCGTAGAACAAAATGCTTCTCGTGAGTTGGATATTGGTCTTCGCAGGACAAAATGCTTCTGCCACAATTTGAGCACTGCAGGACAAAATGCTTCTGCCACAAAATTAAAATTAATATAAGACCACAAGTAGAACAAAATGCTTCTACCAATAAATTAAAAATCATGGATAAGGGCATTTTATTTCATGGGGCAACATGTCACGTTAACAAAAACTCTCAAAAGCGAAAGCCCGCATCATGTGACCAAATAGGCTCCGCCTGCCAGTGAGGGTATAAAAGCAGCTCCACTGAGCAAGTCCTCTCAGTCCCCATCAGACAGTAGGCAAGACCTGATGAAGACAAAAGAAAGGTCGAAACGTTGTCAAAGCCACTGTCTATCTGCATGCAACCTAAAAAAGGAGAAAAGATAAAATTAAAAAACTAAAAAAATAGTAAAACAAAAAACTTCAAAAAAAGAAAAATATACAAAAGCAAAACCTTGCTCTTGGGACCCAGGGACTGTTGACGAGGGCCCGTGCACTTTGTCTAGTCCCTTTACGGGGACTGACTACTTACCTTCAAACCTAACCAGCCAGTGCCTCCTTCAGTACCTGGGATACCCTAATTTTTTGATAACCCGATATGGATCCCTGGCCCTAACCTTAACCTGAGTGGGACCTGGCCCTAACCTTAACCAGAGACCGTAGAACAAAATGCTTCTACGTGAGTTGGAGATTGGTCTTCGCAGGACAAAATGCTTCTGCCACAATTTGAGCATTGCAGGACAAAATGCTTCTGCCACAAAATTAAAATTAATACAAGACCACAAGTAGAACAAAATGCTTCTACCATTAAATTAAAAATCGGTTAAGGGCATTTTATTTCATGGGGCAACATGTCACGTTAACAAAAACTCTCAAAAGCGAAAGCCCGCATCATGTGACCAAATAGGCTCCGCCTGCCAGTGAGGGTATAAAAGCAGCTCCACTGAGCAAGTCCTCTCAGTCCCCATCAGACAGTAGGCAAGACCTGATGAAGACAAAAAGAAAGGTCGAAACGTTGTCAAAGCCACTGTCTATCTGCATGCAACCTAAAAAGGGAGAAAAGATAAAATTAAAAACTAAAAAATAGTAAAACAAAAACTTCAAAAAGAAAAATATACAAAAGCAAAACCTTGCTCTTGGGACCCAGGGACTGTTGACGAGGGCCCGTGCACTTTGTCTAGTCCCTTTACGGGGACTGACTACTTACCTTCAAACCTAACCAGCCAGTGCCTCCTTCAGTACCTGGGATACCCTAATTTTTTTGATAACCCGATATGGATCCCTGGCCCTAACCTTAACCTGAGTGGGACCTGGCCCTAACCTTAACCAGAGACCGTAGAACAAAATGCTTCTACGTGAGTTGGAGATTGGTCTTCGCAGGACAAAATGCTTCTGCCACAATTTGAGCACTGCAGGACAAAATGCTTCTGCCACAAAATTAAAATTAATACAAGACCACAAGTAGAACAAAATGCTTCTACCATTAAATTAAAAATCGGTTAAGGGCATTTTATTTCATGGGGAAACATGTTACGTTAACAAAAACTCTCAAAAGCGAAAGCCCGCATCATGTGACCAAATAGGCTCCGCCTGCCAGTGAGGGTATAAAAGCAGCTCCACTGAGCAAGTCCTCTCAGTCCCCATCAGACAGTAGGCAAGACCTGATGAAGACAAAAAGAAAGGTCGAAACGTTGTCAAAGCCACTGTCTATCTGCTAGCAACCTAAAAAAAGGGGAGAAAAGATAAAATTAAAAACTAAAAAAATAGAAAAACCAAAAACTTCAAAAAGAAAAATATACAAAAGCAAAACCTTGCTCTTGGGACCCAGGGACTGTTGACGAGGGCCCGTGCACTTTGTCTAGTCCCTTTACGGGGACTGACTACTTACCTTCAAACCTAACCCTAACCCTAACCCTAAGAAAAAATGAATATAGAAGCTAAACATTGCTCTACAAAATAGTGATGGGAAGTTCGGATCATTTTACTGACTCAGTTCTTTAAGTCTCGTTCAGCAAAATGAACAAATCTTTTTTCAAGTCATTTTGTTCATTTCGTTCATTTCGGCTAATAAAAATGTTACATGGTAAATTTTTCGTGACAGCCTCATGTAGCTGTAGCTAATACATCCGTCCGTCCGGAAACAGAAAGGAGTCGTTGATCTCCCGAGTCTCTGAAAGAAGAAGAACGAGACTCAGACTCGAAGACTGACTCAAGAGATGAACGATTACTTCTGTTTCTGCGTTCAGCCTACGGGGACTTGAATGAACGACTCAGAGACTCGGGAGATGAACGACTCCTCTCTGTTTCCTGTATGAGATGTTGTGCAGTGCGCATGAACATAAAAATGAACGACTCGCTCTCTGACATGACTAGTTGTTCTCGAGTCATATTAAAGACTCGTGCAAAAAGAACGAATCGTTCATGAACGACTCATCACTACTACAAAAGCCATATCTTTATTTATATAAAATTATTAATATAATATATTATTATATATATATATATATATATATATATATATATATATATATATATGTTCTACCCTGGTCTAGGGTTAGGTTAGGTTGGTTGAAGGTTCTCAGTCATCCAGGTCATCTTGAAGAAAAGGTTAAAGAAAAGGCTAGACTAGGTCTCGAAGTTGTTACCTTGAAAGGGCAGTGTGACTCCTGATGTGAGAATAGTTAAGGTAAGCCTCTAGAGATAAAGCTCAGCTCTTGTATCAGTTGAACTCAGAATTTAAGAAGTCCCTTGAAATTAGAGACAAGACGTCACCTTGACCAAGTCCAGTTGCCTTTGCCTTTTCTTTTTTACCCTTCTCTAATGTTATAAACCAGTGAACGCTGAATGAGCAGAGCTATTTCATAATCAGATAATAAAGTGATCTATTACTGCTGAGTGTTAGTGCTGGACAACACATTTTTACAGATTAATGCTGAGTCACAAACAGGGAAGATCAGTTAGTTACAGTTTGATTAAAGCTGATGTTCATGATGAGTGTTAAATAAAATAGATAAAAACAGAACACACTTACTTCTGAGTAAGTATTAAATGGTTATTCTCATAAAACATTAAAATGTATGGTTAAGTGGAACTGAACTGTTTATGTAGAAAGTAAAGCAGCAGTTGTTTCCTCATGTTTTCACCCAGAGACATGAAAAACACATAACGTCAGAGAGAAACTGTTAATCTGTGGAAATTGTATGAAAATTTTGTGAGTCAAAGAAAATAGAAAAAGCAGAATTTTACCAATTTAAACATATTTGTTGGGTTTTGATGCAGATTTGACTTTGTAGGCATTGTATTTTTATGTGAACGGACTGATTTAGTTTGTTGTGTGTGCATTTGTGTAATTGTAACCAAAATAAAAGGAATGAAAGGTAGAACAGTTAGTGCTTTAAAGATAAATCCTGAGTCAGAGGAAACAGTGATAAAAGCTGTGAATAAAGTGATAAAACTAAAGCTGAGTCAGTGTCACAGATATAAAACTGAAAGGATCTACAGCAGAACAGCAGAGACAGAAGGAACCGAAGCAATGGCAGTGATTATTCTGGCGACTCTTCTGACCCTGGCTCTGAAGTCAACAGACACTGCTCCTGTGGTGAGAACTGACTTTATTTTTCACTTATATATGTTTTAAATGTTTAACCACTGCTTTAACGGGACTATATATGTTTGTGTGTCAAAGGTAAAAAACCTTCCAACTCCAGGTCAGTGCCTCAGACTTAGCTCTAAACACAAAAACATCACACAAAAATTAGTTGAAATGGAACCTTATAAATATTTTCTGAAATAAAATGCCACATAATGTTCCAAAGACAACACAGAAGCAGCTGTAACTGGTTAAAACTGCTTTAATGAATGTGTTTTTGTTTCAGCAAGGGACATCCTAAAAATGCTGAAAGGCCAACTCTGGACTGGGTCAGTTTAACCCTGCCCTGAACTTTGCCTGCTCCCACAGACCTTTGACCTTGCTGCTTCTGCTGTTTTCTCCACAGACTCAGTCCTTTTTCAGGAGACATCAAGAAGAGACTTCCACAGAAACTCAAGCCAGGTAAGGACCAGACCAGGACCAGACCAGGACCAGTCTAAGTCAGACCCAGTCTCAGACTCGTCTCGGTTTCCATAGTAATGGGGCGTGGCCAGTAACGCAGACCCTGCACCAGCTCCACTTGTAAATGGCCTAAAGGAACCAGGGTCGTCACCATTCCACTGCTCTTTGACCCTTCATTCAGTAAATATTCATCTAATCCAACTAAAAACTATTCAACTCCATATAAAACCAGTCCAAGTCCATCTAAAACCTCTTGTTTCCACAGCGCCCACTCAGAAGAAGACCATTATGGACGCCTTACAGGTTTTCAAAGCTAAGACCTGTGTCCGGTTTGTTCCACACAAATCCACCAACCAAGACTATCTCCACATCATCTCTGGATCTGGGTACGCTTTACTCACACTTACCTATTTAAAAGAGGCTGGAAAGTTGAAAAAACAGACTCGGACCAGAACCATTTTTTTTGTCTCTGTTTATAAAAATATGTGTGTCCAGACTAGTTGTCTAGGCTCAACTAGAAACACATAAAACCATTCTCTTCATCACAAGATGGCGCTAAACACAGAACACAGAGGAACAGAGCATGTGTAGTGAGTTTTGTTTTAGCAGAAACTCTTCTGAAAGTATCAGCGAGGCTGAGTCTGAAGCAAAAAGTGATTGATTTGTGTAACAGACACCAAGGGGGAAGTGTTAAATGCTTTTTTATGGTAAAAACAGAAAATGGATTTGTTACTGAAGGATTTACAGTCAACAATGGGGAGAGTCGTGCAGTAGCTCATGAGTGCTTCAGACTGAAGTGATGTAATAACGCTAAGTTCACATGTGATGTGTTCTGCAATGATGGGTTCGAATAGACTCGGTTAACAGCTGCTGTAGTCGTTGTAGTTGTTACACACATGCTCAATACACACACAACTCTGTTTACATGTGTACGAAAGGCACAAATGCATAGAAATATATGCGTTTATAAAAGTACCCAAGTACTTGTAGCCAGGGCCTAAATACCAGGAAGAAAAGATTTCAACTTTAAGATAATGTAAGGTTTAGATGGTTTATTCACAGAAGCTGAAGAACGGCAGCCATTTTGTTCAATGATGTGAACAAATGAATCCAGACCTGGACCAAAACCAGTGCAAATCCAGATTCATCAACACAATCTGTTTAGCTCCAACTAAAACCTGTGACTTTCAGTCCTGACTGTGGCTCAATAATGGTCTGTTCTAGTTTGATTTCCTTTAGACCTTAGGTCTTAAACATGTAGACTGCGGTCTGGATCCGGACCTCGAATGTCTTTAATCTGGACCACAAGACATTTTTTATAATTACAAGAGATTACCTACATTCATCTTCATATTGTTTAAGAGGCTGTAGGTGTGGAATAAATGAGACTTTACTTAAATTAAAGCATCTTTAAACACATATCCTTTTATTTAAATTTTCCCCTCATGGTGAGGAAAGTTAACTAAGCGGACCTTGACTAATTTTAGTTGAGTGAGAATGGCCCTAACCCTGTCCCATAGTTCACTCTTCAACTGTTTCACATGTCCAATGTCTCTTCTTTTAGCGAGGCCTGATCATTACTCCGGCTCTATTTCAATGTTCTAAGAGTTAAGAAGCTACTGCTGGTTTATGCTTCAGTTTGAAAGTGAAGCAGTTTCAGCCTCAGTTCCATCAGCGAGGTTCAGAGCTGGGTCAGAAGCAAGTCTGAGGTTTGAGTTAAAGGTGTGTCTGAATAGGTAAATGTGTTTTTGCAGGTGCTGGTCGCACATTGGTTTTCAAAGAGGAGCGCAGACCCTGTCTTTACAGTCTGATGGCTGTTTGTACAGCAGCATTATTCAGCATGAGATACTCCATGCGCTCGGATTCGAACACGAACACTCTCGAAGTGACCGTGACGAGAACATTCTCATCCAGTGGAGCAACATTGCACCAGGTCTGTTACTTCTCCTTCTCTAAATAATAAACCCACAGACAAGCAGCACATCACCAGATCAGACAAGCAACATTTGTGTGGATACATCTTTTTCTGTCACAAAAATATTTTTGTAAAAACTCTGCTACGAACTGGAAACATTTATGTCATGATAAAAAATATGTTTGTAGAATGGTTCAGTGGATATCTTCTTCTTTGGATCTGGGGCCAGGCAGAGGGCAGCAATCTAAAAATAGATGCTCAGACTTGCCCGCCTACCTAAAAGCCTAACCCAGCTTCTTTGAGGGCCTACCTGGTGGGGTGGGTTCCTGCTCTGGTTCCTCCTCTCAGTGGGACATGAACAGCTCCAGGAGGCTCTGAACAGATGAGCCTCCTGTCTTTGAAGGACCAATTCCACCATGTGGAGGAGATTCACTTCAGGTGCTTGTATCTGAGTCTGGTCATGACCCCTGACCCACAGCACAGGGTCAAAGGTGAGAGTAGAACAAAGACCACCTGTAAATCCAGAGCTGTCTCAGACTCGGCTCCTTCTTCACCAGAACAGACCCATTCATGGTCCTCATCACTGCAGACACTGATCCGACTCCTCCATCCTCCCCTCACTGTGAACAGTCTCCTCCTGAAGGGGGCGCCACCCTCTCACTGAGAACCATGTACATAAAATAATGATCAGAATCAGTGACAAAGACCAGCCCTGAGTCAAACTTGGACCAGAAATAGGTCTGACTAAAAGCACAGTGAACATGGCTCCTGCTCAGGTCCAACAGGGACTGTCCTGAGTCGACTGAATCTAAGTGTATTCTTTGCCTATAAAATACTATTTAATTCAGTCTAAAGCCTGTTCAAATCCAACTAAACCCTTTTGTTTTGTTTTTTATTCAGGGGCGGAGCCTAACTTTGAGAAAGTCAGCACTGACAACTTGCAGACGCCCTACGACTTTGGCTCCATCCTCCAGTACGGACCGTGAGTATCTAAAAAAAACCTTAGTCTACCAAACCAAAGTCTATTTAAAACCTGTTCAAATCCAGCTAAAACCTGTTATTTATTTTTTCAGGAAGGCCTTCTCTGTGAATGATACCATTACCATCAAGCCTTTGGACCCAACCATCTCAGAATTTGGAGGTGCTTCTTTCATGAGTCCTATAGACATCCTACGTGTCAACAGGCTTTATCAGTGTTGACCAATCATAGCACAGTGTTTAAACCTTTACAGTTGTGCTTTACCTTACTTTACCTTTACCTTAACCTTAACAAGTAATGTACTTGATTTTAAGTGGCAGACTTAGGAAGCAACAATTATTTACAATAATGTGTACAAGTTCTAGAGTGATTTGTTTCTAAAATAACATCTTGTTACATACTGTCTTTAACTTGTGTGTTAGAAATAATAAAAAATTCAATTCAATTTATTTGTCTGCAGATTTGCCCATACATGTTAAGTGAATGTTCTGGAAACTAAATGCAACTATGCAACTAAATCGGAGATTGAAAAACAGTATCAAAATGAAACTTTGATACTGTATTAGTATGGATCCTAATCTTCTCAGAGGTGCACGTGGCAGAGTGGTTAGCACTTCTGCCTCACAGCAAGAAGGTTGTGAGTTCAAAACCCAGCCAAGTCTGCTGTGGGCTACAGCAGCCTATCCCAGCAGCTTTGGGCCTTAGGCGGAGTAGACCCTGGACAGTGGCCAGTTAGTCGCAGGGCTAACATTTAGAGACAGACAGTGACAGACAACCATTCACTCTCACATTCATTCACTAGGGACACTTCAGAGTTGCCAATTACCCTATACATGCATGTGTTTTGACGGTGGGAGGAAGCTGGAGTACCCGGAGAGAACCCAAAGTAACACATGGAGGACATGCAGACTCCTCACAGAAAGACCAGAGTCGGCCGGGACTTTTTGCTACCTTCTGTTGTTAAATTTGATTCAGTCGTTTTCCTCACTTGTAAGTCACTTTGGATAAAAGCGTCTGCCAAATAACTAAATGTAAAACTGGGATGCCATCGGGACTAAAGAGGACAAGGACAACCCAAGTTGTTCTGAGCTCAGTTCAGAAGCCTGTATCTCTGATGGTCTGGGGTTGTATGAGTGTGTGTGGCATGGGCAGCTTACACATCTGGAAAAACACCATCAATGAAAGGTATATTCTAGAACAACATATGCTCCCATCCAGATGTCACCTCTTTCAGGGAAGACCTTCCCAACATGACAATGCCAAACCAAATACTGCATCAATTACAACATGACTGCGTAGAAGAAGGATCCAGTTCTGAAATGGCAAGATCTTTCACCCAGAGAAAACATTTGGTGCATCATAAAGAGGGTTAGGGTTAGCATGTGTGTGTGTGCGCGTGTGTGCGTGCGCATGTGTGTGTGTGCATGTTTGTGTGTGCGCATGTGTGTGTGTGCGCGCGTGT
>JALDQB020000068.1:55000-137500 GCA_024416835.2 Perccottus glenii
CATGTGTGTGTGTGTGCGCATGTGTGTGCATGTGTGTGTGTGCGCATGTGTGTGTGCGCATGTGTGTGTATATGTGTGTTTGTGCGCAAGTGTGTGTGTGCGCATGTGTGTGTGCGTGTGTGTGTTTGCATGTGTGTGTTTGTGCATGTGTGTGTGTGCGCATGTGTGTGCGTGTGTGTGCATGTGTGTGTTTTGCGCATGTGTGTGTGCATGTGTGTGTGTGTGTGTGTGTGTTTGTATGCGCATGTGTGTGTGTGTGTGTGTGTGCGTGTGTGTGTGCATGTGTGTTTGTGCATGTGTGTGTGTGCGTGTGTGTGTGTGCATGTGTGTGTTTGCGCATGTGTGTGCATGTGTGTGTGTGTGTGTGCGCATGTGTGTGTGCGCATGTGTGTGTGTATGTGTGTGTTTGTTGCGCATGTGTGTGTGTGCGCATGTGTGTGCGTGTGTGTGTGTGCATGTGTGTGTGCATGTGTGCGCATGTGTGTGTGCGTGTGTGTGCATGTGTGTGTTTGCGCATGTGTGGCATGTGCGCATGCGTGTGCATGCGTGTGTGTGTGTGCGCATATGTGTGTGTGCGCATGCGTGTGTGTGTGCGCATGCATGTGCGCATGTGTGTGTGTGCGTGTGTGCGTGTATGCGCATATGTGTGTGCGTGCGTGCGCATGCGTGTGTGTTGCGTGCGTGTATGCGCATATGTGTATGCGTATGTGCGCATGTGTGTGTGTGTGTGCGTGTGTGTGCATGTGTGTGTATGGTCCTGATGAGACCACCCACGGAGGGTAAGGGACCCAGTTCACCCTTTATATATATATATATATATATATATATATATATACATACATACATACATACATACACACACACACACACACACACACACACACACACACACACATATATAGACAGATAGAACAGCTTACAGTTAATAAGGTGATAAATAATGTAGAAGAAAACAACGTCTATTTATTTATTCTTTTGGTCTATATTTAAAATGCACTAACCGTCTTTGTCCACAAGATGACGCTCCTCCCACCGCCCCACGTGACTGTCATCCGAGCGTCACGTGTTTCCTATCGGTCAGCTGATCCTCGGGCCGTGTTTGTTTCTGTCGAGGTCTGGACTCAAACTGGTCTAAATCAGGTCTTACCTAGTCTACACAATGCCGCTGCCGGAGCTGTCGTTTAACGCGGATAACGGGTATCTGGAGGGTCTGGTGCGGGGCTTTAAGGCCGGAATCCTGACCCAGGCGGACTACCTGAACCTGGTCCAGTGCGAGACTCTGGAAGGTAAGAAAAACCTAAAATCGTGATAAAACATTATCTGATGTAAGATTGTGGAGCGAACTGAGAAAATGGACAATTAAGAGTCTAGCCCTAACCCTAAATGTAACGTGAAAAGTGCAGGAATATAAGGAATGATTAATATAATACAAATAGGCTAATAGTGGGTCTTACTAGGTCCTTTTTAAAGTGAAAATACTACAGTAAACGGAGCTGTTTACACAGGACAGTCCAAAAACATAAAAACATGACTAAAGTTATTTTGTAAAGATCAAGTTTTTAACAGAGTATTAACAAGAAGTAAATTAGGTTTTGAACATTTGGGTTACACTTTTGTAGCTTTTCTTTTTACCCGAAAATTGATCAAATTAAGTCAAATGTTCTTCTGAATTAACGCTAAGCCATTAAATACATTTCACAGGATGCTAGCAGTTAGCTCAGAAGGCTAGCGGATAACGCTCCAGCTCCGCTCGAATATAAAATGTCACAATTCAAATGATGTAAGTCGACTGTTAATTGCTCCTTTTAGTACAATCATAAATTAGAAAAATAAACCACACGCCTTTAAAGTAATAGTCCGTTAATACCGACCTGAAGCTGGCGTTAGCCTCATTAGTTCTGGTCGTGGCCGCTAACAAAAGCTTCAAACAGTTTATATACACGTATTTCTTATAGTTTAAAGTGGTTTATATGTCCTTTATTGTTTTATGATTGAGTTGAATAAACCTGACATTAAAATGCATTTGTTTGTGGCTCATTTCTGGCGTACTTAATAATTTGGCCTGTTAGCTGTTAGCTCTGTGTGCATTTAAAACCCTTTGTAGCCACAGTGCCCTATTATTTATATTTATCTGCTTCAGTGACGTGCGTCGCATAATTTATTTTCTGCCTCAGTTTTATATAAGACAGGGCTGTATTTAAAATGTTAATTTCAATTCTGTTTAAAGTTGTTTTAGATAAAAGCGGAACAGTTCAAAACAGGAACATTGTAAACCAATGTTGGGTTTTTGACAGTTACTGGAACATAATTTTTATTTGTATTTTTAACAAATGTAGAAGGATTTGAACAGGTTTTTACTCATTAACCCGGTTTTTATCTGTATATTTGTGCGTTTTTACGGTTTATGCCTGTGTTCAGACCTGAAGCTGCACCTGCAGAGCACAGACTACGGCAGTTTTCTGGCAAACGAGGCGTCTCCTCTGACGGTGTCTGTGATCGACGACAAACTGAAGGAGAAGATGGTGGTGGAATTCCGTCACATGAGGAACCAGTCCTATGAGCCACTCGCCTCCTTCATGGACTTTATCACGTAAGATTTAAACATGTAAAAATCTACTTGGCAGTTTGTCTACTCTAAACACATGTTCAAGTACTCTCCTGTTTTGAAATCTATTTTTCCAACAAACTGGCGGTTTTAGCTCTAGTATTTGCTCTCTTTTATTTGTGCTTTTTGTTTTAATTATCCATTTTGTATATTTCTTTTCTTTCCCCCTAGATACAGTTACATGATCGATAACGTGATCCTGCTCATCACTGGGACGCTCCACCAGAGGGCCATCTCGAGCTGGTCCCCAAGTGTCACCCTCTGGGCAGCTTTGAGCAGATGGAGGCCGTCAACATCGCCCAGACTCCAGCAGAACTCTACAATGCCATCTTAGTGGACACTCCTTTGGGTCAGAGTTTATTCTTTATTAACACAAAAAAGACAGGAACCCTTGAGACAAAGATAAAAAGACAAACCTAGATTAAAAGAAAAAATCCTTTTTGTGTCACTTCTTCTTCTGTTTGGTCATGGTTCTGAACCGGTTCTGTTGGTTTTGCTCTGTTCCAGCTGCTTTCTTCCAGGACTGTATTTCTGAACAGGATCTGGATGAGATGAACATTGAGATCATCAGAAACACGCTCTACAAGGTAAGACCTGGTTTAGTCTTGGTTTAGACCTGGTTTAGTCTATGTCTTGGTTTAGACCTGTTTTAGTCTTGGTTTAGGGTTAGGGTTAGTTGGTTTTAGGGTCCTGGACGCCTCCCTGGGGAGGTGTTCCGGGCTTGTCACACCAGGAGGAGACCCTGGAGAAGACCTAGGACACGCTGGAGGGACTGTCTCTCTGCTGGCATTGGGAACACTTCAGTATTCCCCCGGAAGAGCTAGAGAGAGTGTCTGGGGAGTGGGAAGTCTGTGCGTCTCTGCTCAGACTGCTGCCCCTACGACCTGGCCCCGGATAAGCGGAAGATGATAGATGGATGGACATGTCCTTGTAGTGTGACCAAAAAACAGAGTAAGCCATGTATCAGACGTTAAGCGTAATGCATCTCAAACACACTGTTTTAACCACTCTCCCAATTAGTGTTGTCACGATACTGGAATTTCTAACTTCGATACGATACCTTCAAAAATATCGATATTCGATACCATTTTCGATACCAAAGGGAAAACAACTGTCACAATATTATTATTATTATTTTTTTTTTTTATTTAAAGATAAATATAACATGTCTAGATAGAACATGACAATGAGGTATATTTTACATTAACAAAAATGTCTTGAGGTAGTGCATGGGTCTTCAATTAAAATCAGCCGAGGTCCGCTTGGACCTTAGTTAACTTTCCTCACTGTGAGGGGTCCAGAAATTTTTAATAAAAGGATATGTGTTTGAATATAATTCTTTTAAAGTCTCATTTATTCCACACCTACAGCCTCTTAAACAATATGGACATTAATGTTGATAATCCACTGTTTTCTGTATTTTATCCTTTGTTTACATGAGAAGGATGTTTGTCACAGACAAAAGAAAACTACTAAATCAAAAGAAGCTAAAGCTCAGGACCTGGTGGTTTATTGACAACAGCCTGGAATCCTGCATATAATGCCTAATACTCCTTTAAAACATGTGTGAGAACATTTTAAATACAAAATCATCAATTCATGTCAAAACATATTTGTTAAACAAATATGACAAAGATGCCTGTCATAATTGATCTTTCTATTGTCATTCCTCTGAAAACAACAGGAACAAGGGAAAATGCACTGAGCATTTCTTTAGCATTAGCTGTTGCCAATAATTAACTGTTATTGTTTAATTTGCAGATTCATCTTTAAACATTTTCAAAATTTAGAATAGAAATATTTATTTCCTGTATTTTCCACGTGTGTGGGGTAACATTTTAATTAAAATGCTTATGATTAGTTCTGTAACAGGATTTAGGATTCACACAGAAACTGACACAACTTAAAGAAGACTTAACCTGTGTCACTCATCTCCAAACCCTCCTTTCACACCTTTTCTGTTTTTAATCTATGTATAATATGTTAGGTTCAAATGTGTGTGTGTGTGCGCATGTGTGTGTGTGTGTGCGCATGTGTGTGTGCGCATGTGTGTGTGTGTGTATGTGTGTGTGTGCGCATGTGTGTGTGTGTGCGCATGTGTGTGTGCATGTGTGTGTGTGTGTGCGCATGTGTGTGTGCGCATGTGTGTGTGTATGTGTGTGTTTGTGTGCGCAAGTGTGTGTGTGTGCGCATGTGTGTGTGCGTGTGTGTGTTTGCATGTGTGTGTTTGTGCATGTGTGTGTGTGTGCGCATGTGTGTGTGCGTGTGTGTGTGTGCATGTGTGTGTTTGCGCATGTGTGTGTGCATGTGTGTGTGTGTGTGTGTGTGCGCATGTTTGTGTGCGCATGTGTGTGTGTGTGCGCATGTGTGTGTGCGTGTGTGCATGTGTGTGTTTGTGCATGTGTGTGTGTGTGCGTGTGTGTGTGTGCATGTGTGTGTTTGCGCATGTGTGTGTGCATGTGTGTGTGTGTGTGTGCGCATGTGTGTGTGCGCATGTGTGTGTGTATGTGTGTGTTTGTGTGCGCATGTGTGTGTGTGTGCGCATGTGTGTGTGCGTGTGTGTGTGTGCATGTGTGCGCATGTGTGTGTGCGTGTGTGTGCATGTGTGTGTTTGCGCATGTGTGTGCATGTGTGCGCATGCGTGTGCATGCGTGTGTGTGTGTGCGCATATGTGTGTGTGCGCATGCGTGTGTGTGTGTGCGCATGCATGTGTGCGCGTGTGTGCGTGTGTGTGCGTGTGTGCGCATATGTGTGTGTGCGTGTGCGCGCATGCGTGTGTGTGCGCGTGCGTGTGTGCGCATATGTGTGTACGTATGTGCGCATGTGTGTGTGTGTGTGCGTGTGTGTGCATGTGTGTGTATGGTCCTGATGAGACCACCCACGGAGGGTAAGGGACCCAGTTCACCCTTTATATATATATATATATATATATATATATATATATATATATATATACATACATACATACATACATACATACACACACACACACACACACACACACACACACACACACACACACACACATATATAGACAGATAGAACAGCTTACAGTTAATAAGGTGATAAATAATGTGAAGAAAACAACGTCTATTTATTTATTCTTTTGGTCTATATTTAAAATGCACTAACCGTCTTTGTCCACAAGATGACGCT
Source organism: Perccottus glenii (assembly GCA_024416835.2). Lineage (NCBI taxonomy): Eukaryota > Metazoa > Chordata > Actinopteri > Gobiiformes > Odontobutidae > Perccottus > Perccottus glenii. Next base: position 60,762 of record JALDQB020000068.1, read on the forward strand.
CCTCCCACCGCCCCACGTGACTGTCATCCGAGCGTCACGTGTTTCCTATCGGTCAGCTGATCCTCGGGCCGTGTTTGTTTCTGTCGAGGTCTGGACTCAAACTGGTCTAAATCAGGTCTTACCTAGTCTACACAATGCCGCTGCCGGAGCTGTCGTTTAACGCGGATAACGGGTATCTGGAGGGTCTGGTGCGGGGCTTTAAGGCCGGAATCCTGACCCAGGCGGACTACCTGAACCTGGTCCAGTGCGAGACTCTGGAAGGTAAGAAAAACCTAAAATCGTGATAAAACATTATCTGATGTAAGATTGTGGAGCGAACTGAGAAAATGGACAATTAAGAGTCTAGCCCTAACCCTAAATGTAACGTGAAAAGTGCAGGAATATAAGGAATGATTAATATAATACAAATAGGCTAATAGTGGGTCTTACTAGGTCCTTTTTAAAGTGAAAATACTACAGTAAACGGAGCTGTTTACACAGGACAGTCCAAAAACATAAAAACATGACTAAAGTTATTTTGTAAAGATCAAGTTTTTAACAGAGTATTAACAAGAAGTAAATTAGGTTTTGAACATTTGGGTTACACTTTTGTAGCTTTTCTTTTACCCGAAAATTGATCAAATTAAGTCAAATGTTCTTCTGAATTAACGCTAAGCCATTAAATACATTTCACAGGATGCTAGCAGTTAGCTCAGAAGGCTAGCGGATAACGCTCCAGCTCCGCTCGAATATAAAATGTCACAATTCAAATGATGTAAGTCGACTGTTAATTGCTCCTTTTAGTACAATCATAAATTAGAAAAATAAACCACACGCCTTTAAAGTAATAGTCCGTTAATACCGACCTGAAGCTGGCGTTAGCCTCATAGTTCTGGTCGTGGCCGCTAACAAAAAGCTTCAAACAGTTTATATACACGTATTTCTTATAGTTTAAAGTGGTTTATATGTCCTTTATTGTTTTATGATTGAGTTGAATAAACCTGACATTAAAATGCATTTGTTTGTGGCTCATTTCTGGCGTACTTAATAATTTGGCCTGTTAGCTTTGTTAGCTCTGTGTGCATTTAAAACCCTTTGTAGCCACAGTGCCCTATTATTTATATTTATCTGCTTCAGTGACGTGCGTCGCATAATTTATTTTCTGCCTCAGTTTTATATAAGACAGGGCTGTATTTAAAATGTTAATTTCAATTCTGTTTAAAGTTGTTTTAGATAAAAGCGGAACAGTTCAAAACAGGAACATTGTAAACCAATGTTGGGTTTTTGACAGTTACTGGAACATAATTTTTATTTGTATTTTTTTAACAAATGTAGAAGGATTTGAACAGGTTTTTACTCATTAACCCGGTTTTTATCTGTATATTTGTGCGTTTTTACGGTTTATGCCTGTGTTCAGACCTGAAGCTGCACCTGCAGAGCACAGACTACGGCAGTTTTCTGGCAAACGAGGCGTCTCCTCTGACGGTGTCTGTGATCGACGACAAACTGAAGGAGAAGATGGTGGTGGAATTCCGTCACATGAGGAACCAGTCCTATGAGCCACTCGCCTCCTTCATGGACTTTATCACGTAAGATTTAAACATGTAAAAATCTACTTGGCAGTTTGTCTACTCTAAACACATGTTCAAGTACTCTCCTGTTTTGAAATCTATTTTTCCAACAAACTGGCGGTTTTAGCTCTAGTATTTGCTCTCTTTTATTTGTGCTTTTTGTTTTAATTATCCATTTTGTATATTTCTTTTCTTTCCCCCTAGATACAGTTACATGATCGATAACGTGATCCTGCTCATCACTGGGACGCTCCACCAGAGGGCCATCTCCGAGCTGGTCCCCAAGTGTCACCCTCTGGGCAGCTTTGAGCAGATGGAGGCCGTCAACATCGCCCAGACTCCAGCAGAACTCTACAATGCCATCTTAGTGGACACTCCTTTGGGTCAGAGTTTATTCTTTATTAACACAAAAAAGACAGGAACCCTTGAGACAAAGATAAAAAGACAAACCTAGATTAAAAGAAAAAATCCTTTTTGTGTCACTTCTTCTTCTGTTTGGTCATGGTTCTGAACCGGTTCTGTTGGTTTTGCTCTGTTCCAGCTGCTTTCTTCCAGGACTGTATTTCTGAACAGGATCTGGATGAGATGAACATTGAGATCATCAGAAACACGCTCTACAAGGTAAGACCTGGTTTAGTCTTGGTTTAGACCTGGTTTAGTCTATGTCTTGGTTTAGACCTGTTTTAGTCTTGGTTTAGACCTGGTACACCGGTCTAAACCCGTCTTTGTTTAGACCAGGTTTAGACTTGGTCTTGGTTTAGACTGGGTTTAGTCCGGGTTCAGTCCTGGTTAAGCCTTGGTCCATTCCTGGTTTAGTCCTGGTTCAGACCCGTTTCTGTTCGGTCTAACCCTGGTCTCTCTCTGGTCCAAGGCGTACCTGGAGGCCTTCTATAAGTTCTGTTCTAACTTGGGAGGAACCACGGCCGACACCATGTGCCCCATCCTTGAGGTGAGTAATCCTCGATGGAGCTGCTCTGGAATGTAGCAAGAAGAGAGACAATTTATTATGTTTATATCAGACATCTTTTTATTTTTTTTATTTTTTTTATTTTTTAAACAAAGAAAATATTTGAATATTAAATTAAACTTATAGGTATCAGTTTGGGTTTTTTAATTATGTGACTGACTTTTTAAAAAAAATTTTTTACGTCCACTGAACCCCTCTGATGCATGAGTTTTCTCCCTAAATGAAACCAACCACATATTGTCAGAGTTAGCTCCATGTGTCTGTAAAGCCTCTGACAGGTGTTTATCCCCATCACTCTGTTGTACGCAGTATTCTTGTCTTTGTTAAAAACAGTATATTTCAGTTTTTAACTCCTGCTCTGTTTTGAAACTGGGGATATCACTGGGAGTATTGCCCGGTGTATCAATACTTCAAAGGTATTGCAATACCTTGCTTAAATCAATACAATATCACATCTTAAAACAAATCAAAAATGCCAAAAAGCTGCGATTCCGTGTTCCTGAACATACCTCTGTTGTGTCATGCCTCACTTGAGCTGTAGGGAAAGGAGTGAGCGCATGGAAGCTGGACTTTAGCGCAACCTGTGTCCTGTTCACGTCTGTTAAGGACATTTGTGCTGCGGCTAATTTGCACATTTAACGAAAAACGGAAGTAAAAACAACTGACAAAGTTGTTAAAAAGTTTTGATGTGTTGTTAAAATAGTATCTTTGGCATTTGTCCCTCACTTATAGACAGTCACCAGAGCAGAGAGTGGAAAAAATTAGACACACATTCCCTTTGGGGAATAAGACTTATCTATTTTAATATTTTAACCATGATTGTTGTTATTCCTGACTGAAGAAAAAAGCTGCATATTACAGAATTATACAGTCAGAACTCAAAAGCCTGTAAGGAGCAGGACAAAGAGAGAACTTAAGCAATTTTTCCCCCATGATTTTGTTTCAGGCTGATGTTACGATATCGTTTTAGTATCGGTATTGTGATACTCAAGCCAGGTATCAAAACGAACTCAAAATTTTTGTATTGTGACAGTACTAATTGTCGAACAGTGGAAGAAATACTTTGGGAATCTCCTCAATCCCACCAATACGTCTTCCTCTGAGGAAGCAGAGGCCGATACCTCTAGACTCTGGATGTTGTGGGACTGTCGTGGCTGACACGGACGTTCGAGAGTTTGTTTGCTCTTTAATCAGTTTTAAATAATCAAGACAACATTACGTGTTTAAAACCTAAACAGCAGACAGCGCTAAGAGCGTTTCTTTTTAAAGTGTGTTTTGCACGCTATGTTCGTGTTTTTTTTTTTGTTTTTTTTTACTTCTTTGTAGATTGTTGCCTAGCTTACATCATCCGTTGCAATCCCAGTTGGTTGGCCCCAAGTCGCTTGGCCCCGCCTTGAGTAAAACAAGCTGGCATTCAGCTTTCCCAGACTTCATGCTGATACAGGAAGGAGTCTGGCTTGCCAGGCTTTCAACCATCTGTTTCGGATGCCTCCTGGACGCCTCCCTGGGGAGGTGTTCCGGGCTTGTCACACCAGGAGGAGACCCTGGAGAAGACCTAGGACACGCTGGAGGGACTGTCTCTCTGCTGGCATTGGGAACACTTCAGTATTCCCCCGGAAGAGCTAGAGAGAGTGTCTGGGGAGTGGGAAGTCTGTGCGTCTCTGCTCAGACTGCTGCCCCTACGACCTGGCCCCGGATAAGCGGAAGATGATAGATGGATGGACATGTCCTTGTAGTGTGACCAAAAAACAGAGTAAGCCATGTATCAGACGTTAAGCGTAATGCATCTCAAACACACTGTTTTAACCACTCTCCCAATTAGTGTTGTCACGATACTGGAATTTCTAACTCCGATACGATACCTTCAAAAATATCGATATTCGATACCATTTTCGATACCAAAGGAAAACAACTGTCACAATATTATTATTATTATTTTTTTATTTAAAGATAAATATAACATGTCTAGATAGAACATGACAATGAGGTATATTTTACATTAACAAAAATGTCTTGAGGTAGTGCATGGGTCTTCAATTAAAATCAGCCGAGGTCCGCTTGGACCTTAGTTAACTTTCCTCACTGTGAGGGGTCCAGAAATTTTTAATAAAAGGATATGTGTTTGAATATAATTCTTTTAAAGTCTCATTTATTCCACACCTACAGCCTCTTAAACAATATGGACATTAATGTTGATAATCCACTGTTTTCTGTATTTTATCCTTTGTTTACATGAGAAGGATGTTTGTCACAGACAAAAGAAAACTACTAAATCAAAAGAAGCTAAAGCTCAGGACCTGGTGGTTTATTGACAACAGCCTGGAATCCTGCATATAATGCCTAATACTCCTTTAAAACATGTGTGAGAACATTTTAAATACAAAATCATCAATTCATGTCAAAACATATTTGTTAAACAAATATGACAAAGATGCCTGTCATAATTGATCTTTCTATTGTCATTCCTCTGAAAACAACAGGAACAAGGGAAAATGCACTGAGCATTTCTTTAGCATTAGCTGTTGCCAATAATTAACTGTTATTGTTTAATTTGCAGATTCATCTTTAAACATTTTCAAAATTTAGAATAGAAATATTTATTTCCTGTATTTTCCACGTGTGTGGGGTAACATTTTAATTAAAATGCTTATGATTAGTTCTGTAACAGGATTTAGGATTCACACAGAAACTGACACAACTTAAAGAAGACTTAACCTGTGTCACTCATCTCCAAACCCTCCTTTCACACCTTTTCTGTTTTTAATCTATGTATAATATGTTAGGTTCAAATGAACGCAAATTGCGTGAGCTAATTACTCACGCTGTTTGTAAATGAGGTCAAATATACGACAAACGAGTCAATACTTAACCTACGACAGAATAAAGAAGTTGACAGACAAATGTACAACTCACCACATTATTAGACGTCCTCACTTTCCTCTGAGCTGAGTCTTTTTAATCCTGACATGAAAACTGTCCAGTCCTGGTTCTAGTTCTGGGACTAGAGGATAAAGGGCTGTTGTTCAGCTTTGACACTGACACGGAGCTGAGGAGCTGTATTTTCTGATTAAAATAAACGTTCCCTCTCCGTCCATAACGTCAGTGAATCTTCATATCTTCAAAACTCATTATCAGGCTACGCTAAACATGTTGAAATTTCCCGCTGCTCTGTCCGTAACCATAGTAACCTGAGGACCCACGCGTGTAGACGTAGCTGTCCTAGAAGTGCCGGTTCAAAAATATGTTTTACACAATGCACTTGTAATTATGAATAATGTCCAGATCGCGGTCCGCCTTTTGAAGACCCCTGATGTAGTGCACTTGTTCAAAGGACTCTCAGATTGTCATACATTCAGAAACCAATAGTGCAAGTAATAAAAAAAAAAAAACTCTATTGATACTTCGGGATTGAGTATCGTATCGTTTGAGATATTTCAGTATCGATATTTATCGAAATATCGATATTTTTGACAACACTAGTGTGTACCACACTCAACATGGACCAGAGGAAGCGAAGGAAAGAGTTGTCGCAGGAGAATAGAAAGAAAATTATAGACAAGCATGATAAAGGTAAAGGCTATAAGACCATCTCCAAGCAGCTAGATGTTCCTGTGACTACAGTTGCACATATTATTCATAAATTTAAGATCCATGGGACTGTAGCCAACCTCCCTGGACGTGGCCGCAGGAGGAAAATTGATGACAAATCAAAGAGACGGATAAACCGAATGGTAACAAAAGAGCCCAGAAAGACTTCTAAAGAGATCCAAGGTGAACTCCATGCTCAAGGAACATCAGTGACAGATCGCACCATCCGTCGTTGTTTGAGCCAAAGTGGACTACATGGGAGACGACCAAGGAGGTCACCATTGTTGAAAACAAATCATAAAAAAGCTAGACTGGAATATGCCAAACTACATGTTGACACAAAGCTTCTGGGAGAATGTCCTATGGACAGATGAGACAAAATGGAACTTTTGCCAAGGCACATCAGCTCTATGTTCACAGACGGAAAAATGAAGCATATCAAGAAAAGAACACTGTCCCTACTGTCAAACATGGAGGAGGCTCTGTTGTGTTCTGGGGCTGCTTTGCTGCATCTGGCACAGGGTGTCTTGAATCTGTGCAGGGTACAATGAAATCTGAAGACTATCAAGGGATTCTAGAGAGAAATGTGCTGGCCAGTGTCAGACAGCTTGGTCTCAGTCGCAGGTCATGGGTCTTGCAACAGGACAATGACCCAAAACACAGCTAAAAACACCTAAGAATGGTTAAGAGGAAAACATTGGACTATTCTAAAGTGGCCTTCTATGAGCCCTGACCTCAATCCTATTGAGCATCTTTGGAAGGAGCTGAAACATGCCGTCTGGAAAAGACACCCTTCAAACCGGAAACAACTGGAGCAGTTTGCTCATGAGGAGTGGGCCAAAATACCTGCTGAGAGGTGCAGAAGTCTCATTGACAGTTACAGGAATCGTCTGATTGCAGTGATAGCCTCAAAAGGTTGAAATATTAAGTTAGAGGTACCAACAATTTTGTCCAGGCCTGTTCCATGAGTTTATTTTTTAAAATAATTCCGTTGAAGCATGGTTGAAAAGCAATGTCTGACTTTCATTGGTTAACATTCATAGAATTTTTAATTATTATTACTTTTGTCAGAATAAAGTTTTTTCTGTGACCATTGTGAGTTTTTCTTTCATTGACCGAAGGGTACCAACATTTTTGTCCACGTGTGTATCTTTTATTATGTCTATATTTCAGTTTAAGGAAAACCATAGAGCCTTTAACATCACCTTAACCCTGTTTCTCTAACACTGGTTATAATAAAAATGAATATTTCAGTTTGAGGCAGACCGCAGAGCCTTCATCATCACCATCAACTCATTTGGGACGGAGCTGTCTAAAGAGGACCGGGCAAAACTCTTCCCTCACTGTGGAAAACTGTATCCAGAGGGACTGGCTCAGCTAGCACGAGCGGACGACTACGAGCAGGTCAAGGCTGTGGCCGACTTCTACCCTGTGAGTGTTTTATTAACCTGTATTGACCTGTTGCTCACCTGTATTGACCTGTTGCTCACCTGTATTGACCTGTTGCTCATCTGTCTATATAAATGTTTTCTCAGGAGTATAAGCTGCTGTTCGAGGGAGCGGGCAGTAATCCTGGAGACAAGACTCTGGAGGATCGCTTCTTTGAACACGAGGTGCTTTTACTGCTCTGTTTTAACCCTGACCTCTGACCCTTAACCCCTGACCCACTGAGCTTCTGGAACATGTTTAATACAGTTACGGTTCAATAAATCTGCTATATTTTTTTATTTCGTATTTGTATTATTAGATAAAACTGGTTAAGCTGGCATTACCCTAATATTTATTATTATTATTGTTTTATTATTTTCAGGTAAAGCTGAATAAGCTGGCTTTCTTGAACCAGTTCCACTTCAGTGTCTTTTATTCTTACGTCAAACTGAAGGAGCAGGAGTGCCGTAACATTGTGTGGATTGCAGAGTGCATCGCCCAGCGCCACCGGGCCAAGATCGACAACTACATCCCCATTTTTTAGATTTATACTTGTCCAGACCCCCCCACTCCATAGACACAGCTTTAGGAGCACATTAACCTGGTCTAAATTAGGTCTGGACTTGGTCTTGGATCAGAGCTGTATTTATTAAATGTAAATTACACTTTATTTTTCACATTCCATTTCAAGTATTGTTTAATAGAACTCCATTCCCCAGAATGCTGTGCTCTATCATAGGCTGTGACTCCCCCTGGAGGCCGGCACTGGCACTGCACCTCTCCATCTGTCTGTGTTCAACCTGAAACCAATTAAATTGAAAACAGTTATTTATTAAAGATTAAATATAATCTGTTAAAAAAAAATCTTTATTTGTGTTTACAGTGAAACGGGGGGGGGGGGGGGAGGTTGAAGTTAAAGCATCGGGACTCGGTTTTCAAGGTGATTACGTTTCGTCTCTATTCCTATTAAGACTTTGACATTTCTGGTAGAATTCTGGTCCAGAATTGACAAAGTCTCTTGGAATTGTGTCTCCTATATATTGTGTATGTGTGTGTGTGTGTGTGTGTGTGTGTGTGTGTGAGGAAACTAAAATTAAGATGTATTGAATTTATTCTAAATGTGAAATAAAACCATAAATCATGAGAATTGTGCTTTCATTTTGGATTAAATGTGTTTTACAAATATATTGTCTTTAAGATTTTTATCATATGTCTCCACATTTCAATATCTGTAAATCTAAGTTTTTTTTCTTCACTTTTGGATAGTGATGTCAGATGAAGCTTCTGGAAGCCCTGAAGCCTTCCATCCAAATGGTTCACAAAAAGGTTTGAGGCTTCATGTGCACACAAACCCCTCTGCTGGTCAAAGACTTAAGCAGTCAAAGTTGTCTGTTGTAGTTAATTTTATCAATACACTAAAGACTAGTGATGGGAAAGTGAAGCTTTCTGAAGCAATAAACCTTTTCTCATGTGACTGGTTCAAACACCTGCTTCATCTGTCCCATGTGAACAAATGTTTTCAGAAGTTGGGGAAAAATACAAGCTCAGGCTTAGGATTGTTAAAAAATATATTTTCTTGTATAAAACTCTAATCAAAACACAATTATATACAGAATCAACATGCAACCTTAGCTGACGCTTTGATCCAAAACGACTGACATCAAGCTTCTATTCACAAGTGTTACAGCTCGGACAACACTGGAGGCAAGGTGGGAAGTAGGCGCAGTGGCTCAGTGGTAGAGTGGTAATACTTCAAACCGTAAAGTAGGCGGTTCGATTCCCGCTCTCCCCACAGTTCATACTTTCGTTGTGTCCTTGGGCAAGACACTTAACCAACCTTCCGGTTGAGGACAACAGCTCGACCGCTGCGCCCACGTTTCATCTTGTAATCAGTGGCCTGTGTGAATTTGTGTGGGAATTGTTACCAAAAGGCTATATCTTACGCTATTTAAAAAAAAAAAAAAAAAGACTAATAAGCACAGAGACCAAAGTCTGTACCCAGAGCACCTGCACACAGGTACAACACTAACCAGTTGAGCTAAAAAGGCCACACCTGATGATCAGCTTAAATAGACTATATAATAGTAGGCTACCTTTGAAGTCAAATTTTATTAAGCTTAACTATGCTGTGGACCTAAAATAGCAACAGAGCAGAGGGATAATTCCATTTTTTCTGTTCATATCATGATTTATTTGTGATGTTACCTTCACAGCCTTACCTTCATTTAACAAACCATGTTTTGGGATACCTCCTATATGTGTTTCACTTTAATGAATAAAACTCTACAGTAGTAATACGACAGCAGCTCCATATCGAAGCTCACCTGAAAAAGATCATATTGGTGAGTAAAGGCGCGTGACTGGATCTCCATGGTAACGCTCAGAAGGAGGAGTTTGTGAAACTCCGATTAACTGTTGCTACATTAAGTTCCTTTATATCGCTGCTAACAACGGGCTGCTTTCAGAACAACAAAGGCGTATTAGGGCCATTTAATGAAAGGACAAATAAGAAAGAAAGAAAAGCTAATTTTCGAGTTTAAACACGCAAATCTGCCAGAAAAAAACACGCAAATTTACGACTTTTTAAACATGCAAATTTGCTAGAAATAATCACGTAAATTTAAGAGAAAAAAAGAGGCAAATTTGCTACATGATAAACCTTAAAAAGAAGGAAAACATAGCTAAAAGCACGACTTTTGCGTGTTTAAAAGTCGTAAATTTGCGTGTTTTTTTCTGGCAGATTTGCGTGTTTAAACTCGAGTATTAGCTTTATTAGCTTTTCTTTCTTTTTCTTTTTTTCATCCAGTGGCCCTAATACGCCTTCGTAATTCACAAATCTGCTGCTACGACGCACTTTTTTTCGTCACAGTCGCCTCTACTATAAGATACCATATGTTTTAAACGTCTTGGATTGTTTGTCTATGAAAAGCGCTATTCCCCTACTATGCTTAAAGGTGATCGTACTGTTTTGTTTATTTTGGGAGCTGTCGTAGTGTTAACGTTCATGGAAATAAGACAAAACGCATCATACCTAAATAATTTGAATAATGCAAATAAAATAAGGCGCTGTATTTATGGGAACACTTAGAAGGGCAGATTTTGTGATTATTGGAATTATTTTTTTTTTTTTATGTGAATGAAATATGTAGTAATAAGAGACGGTCAAAAGCTTACACCTAAGGCTTTTAAACATAAAGTGGAAAGGCTTCAGGATGAGCGACAGACAAAAGTAAGAAAGATTAAAGCCACAATAAGAAATAAAGAGCTAATGCAAAATGTTGATAATTTTAGAAAAGTTCAGTTTGAAAGTATTTCCAGCCTGTTTAAGGAGACAAGTCAGCTTCATAATGTAGTTGTTCTTATGCTCCCTCATGAAAAACAAGAAAAACAAAACGCTTTGGTTGAAGAGCATAACACAGATTTTGTGGAAGAACCGAGTTTTTAGGTGGTTAATGTCACTTGTGCATCATAGCCACCCACAGAGGGCAGTGTTGGGCTGTATTTAATCTACTGTTTCCAATGACAATGCAATATGTATATATCAAAGAATTCAGGAAATAAAGTGGAGGATGAAATCAGGCCAAGTGACGGTGTCTTTAATGTGACCGGTAGGTCAAAGAAAAGCAGCACAGTGGTGAGTAGGTCCACTGTCTCCAGAACAAGCTCTGCCCCGTTAAAGGCTGAGGCCGAGACAGCCACTGTTATGGTCCAACAAAAAATGCTCAGGCAGAAGCATGCACTGGAGGAGCAGCAGGAGCAGCTGAGGAGAAAGAAAATAGAGCTTGACTTGGAGATGGAACTGGCTGCTTTTATGGCAAAAGTAAGTGTGTTAAAGGCCTCAGACGTTCATGGCCAAAGGCCCAGAAACCGGAAGACTCCAGCGACAGGGACCACAGGGACCACAGGGACCGACTCACGGTAGGGTAGAAGACGACCTGGCACTGAGTAATAGGACACACAGGTATAAATAGACACAGACAACAAGGGACAGGTGAAACACATCAGGGCGGAGCAGGTAATCACACAGAATGGGAAGACAACAGGCAGGAAGTAAATCATAAAACACAGACAGGGGTAAGACATTTCAAAATAAAAACCAATATCTCAAATACAATCTTAAAACAAAAATCAAATACAATAATAAATATGACATCAAAAACAAACAAACACACAGAATACACTAACAAAACAGACAGACTATTTTAACAGACATGAATCCTGACAGTACCCCCTTAAAGGCCAAACACTGGGCGGCCTAAAATCCCCTAACCTAAAAAAAAAAAAGGAAGGAGGGACTCTGCTCAACCGGACCCTTCGCCGCCTGTGTCTGTTCAACCGGTTCCCAAGTTCCTGTTCCCGTGCCTGTGCCCATCGTTCTCGGTTCCCTGCCTCCGGACCCCTTCCACCCCCCTTCCAAAAAAAAGAATGGGTGTTTGTCATGTCCTAGTGTTTGTCATGTCCTAGTGTTTGTCATGTCCTAGTGTTATGTCATGTCCTAGTGTTTGTCATGTCCTAGTGTTTGTCATGTCCTAGTGTTATGTCATGTCCTAGTGTTTGTCATGTCCTAGTGTTATGTCATGTCCTAGTGTTTGTCATGTCCTAGTGTTTGTCATGTCCTAGTGTTATGTCATGTCCTAGTGTTATGTCATGTCCTAGTGTTTGTCATGTCCTAGTGTTATGTCATGTCCTAGTGTTATGTCATGTCCTAGTGTTTGTCATGTCCTAGTGTTTGTCATGTCCTAGTGTTTGTCATGTCCTAGTGTTATGTCATGTCCTAGTGTTATGTCATGTCCTAGTGTTATGTCATGTCCTAGTGTTTGTCATGTCTAGTGTTATGTCATGTCCTAGTGTTATGTCATGTCCTAGTGTTATGTCATGTCCTAGTGTTATGTCATGTCCTAGTGTTATGTCATGTCCTAGTGTTTGTCATGTCCTAGTGTTTGTCATGTCCTAGTGTTATGTCATGTCCTAGTGTTATGTCATGTCCTAGTGTTATGTCATGTCCTAGTGTTTGTCATGTCCTAGTGTTATGTCATGTCCTAGTGTTTGTCATGTCCCAGTGTTATGTCATGTCCTAGTGTTTGTCATGTCCTAGTGTTTGTCATGTCCTAGTGTTATGTCATGTCCTAGTGTTTGTCATGTCCTAGTGTTATGTCATGTCCTAGTGTTATGTCATGTCCTAGTGTTTGTCATGTCCTAGTGTTTGTCATGTCCTAGTGTTATGTCATGTCCTAGTGTCATGTCCTAGTGTTTGTCATGTCCTAGTGTTATGTCATGTCCTAGTGTTATGTCATGTCCTAGTGTTATGTCATGTCCTAGTGTTATGTCATGTCCTAGTGTTATGTCATGTCCTAGTGTTATGTCATGTCCTAGTGTTTGTCATGTCCTAGTGTTATGTCATGTCCTAGTGTTATGTCATGTCCTAGTGTTTGTCATGTCCTAGTGTTGTGTCATGTCCTAGTGTTATGTCATGTCCTAGTGTTATGTCATGTCCTAGTGTTTGTCATGTCCTAGTGTTATGTCATGTCCTAGTGTTATGTCATGTCCTAGTGTTATGTCATGTCCTAGTGTTTGTCATGTCCTAGTGTTATGTCATGTCCTAGTGTTATGTCATGTCCTAGTGTTATGTCATGTCCTAGTGTTTGTCATGTCCTAGTGTTATGTCATGTCCTAGTGTTTGTCATGTCCTAGTGTTTGTCATGTCCTAGTGTTTGTCATGTCCTAGTGTTATGTCATGTCCTAGTGTTTGTCATGTCCTAGTGTTATGTCATGTCCTAGTGTTTGTCATGTCCTAGTGTTTGTCATGTCCTAGTGTTATGTCATGTCCTAGTGTTTGTCATGTCCTAGTGTTTGTCATGTCCTAGTGTTTGTCATGTCCTAGTGTTATGTCATGTCCTAGTGTTTGTCATGTCCTAGTGTTTGTCATGTCCTAGTGTTTGTCATGTCCTAGTGTTTGTCATGTCCTAGTGTTTGTCATGTCCTAGTGTTATGTCATGTCCTAGTGTTTGTCATGTCCTAGTGTTATGTCATGTCCTAGTGTTATGTCATGTCCTAGTGTTTGTCATGTCCTAGTGTTTGTCATGTCCTAGTGTTATTTCATGTCCTAGTGTTATGTCATGTCCTAGTGTTTGTCATGTCCTAGTGTTATGTCATGTCCTAGTGTTATGTCATGTCCTAGTGTTATGTCATGTCCTAGTGTTTGTCATGTCCTAGTGTTATGTCATGTCCTAGTGTTTGTCATGTCCTAGTGTTTGTCATGTCCTAGTGTTATGTCATGTCCTAGTGTTATGTCATGTCCAAGTGTTATGTCATGTCCTAGTGTTTGTCATGTCCTAGTGTTATGTCATGTCCTAGTGTTATGTCATGTCCTAGTGTTTGTCATGTCCTAGTGTTATGTCATGTCCTAGTGTTATGTCATGTCCTAGTGTTTGTCATGTCCTAGTGTTATGTCATGTCCTAGTGTTATGGCATGTCCTAGTGTTTGTCATGTCCTAGTGTTTGTCATGTCCTAGTGTTATGGCATGTCCTAGTGTTTGTCATGTCCTAGTGTTTGTCATGTCCTAGTGTTATGTCATGTCCTAGTGTTATGTCATGTCCTAGTGTTATGTCATGTCCTATGTTTGTCATGTCCTAGTGTTATGGCATGTCCTAGTGTTTGTCATGTCCTAGTTAGGGGTGTGCCGGTTTCAGAATTGGTGATGACGGTTATGACGTGAGTCAAATGTGACGGTTCATAACATAACCGTCGGGGTTGGGGGCGTGGCGGGTATTAGTTCGAATAAACGAGCAGACACTGATTAGCTACTTGCTCTACGTTTATTTAAAATTAACAGCAAGACAACTAGCAGTGAATGTGCTTATTAAATGAATCACACACAGTGAACAAATCCTAAACAAAGAAAAAAAAAAAAAAACCTTCGCAATGAACGTGCTTTGTTTTAAATAAATCACACACAGTAAACAAAACCAAGTTCCGTGACAGGAACACCAACATGTTCCCTGCAGTGCTAAAAACTCGCTCTGATGCTGTGCTTGTAGCACAAATACACATGTATTTACGTGCCAATTTTGCTAAGAGCGGATAGTGTGTTTCATTGTCTCGCCACCATGCTAGTGGATCTGCCGTAGAGTCAACTGGTTGTTCTTGGAGATAGCGGGTTAACGCCGTGTCAGCGCGCGCTCTGATCGGTAAAGGGGCAGAGATTTCAGACCTCCGTTTATTAAGGAGATCTCCAAGATTGTGAACAGCACCTCTCCCTCATCTCCAGCAGCAGCAGCCCACCGAAGCAGCACCGAAGCACCACTAACTCCGCCCCCGTTTCCGTCGTCAGCTGATACAGTTTCCCCCCGAAGTGAATCTTTTGTCTCCCCCAATCCATTCCCCCCATTGCCTCTGTATCGTGGGTCAAGGAAAGATGACTTAGCCAAAAGCTCCTGAGTGGCTGGAGCACTGTATTTGTGCTAATGTATGAGGCATAGGCCTACGCTGAGTTTCATTTACGATGAGATGCGCTCTAGTTCACAGTGCAGTGCAAGTGAACGCGGCGCGCTGGCGCTTCCATGTCACGGTTATCATTGTCTGCTATATTTGCTTTTTATTTATTAAAATACATGCAATTGGTTAATGAAACATTTATTAAAATTAAGATAACATTTGTACAAAACAGAATTCGTTTTTAAGAAAGGTTTTCCACAAAGCAAAATTTAATGAAGTGGTAAATATAAAAAATATTTTAATGACACGGTTTTGGCGGTTATAGAGTTCTAATGACGGTGTTCAACTATAACCGCCAATCACACGGTTATATAATAACCGTCACACCCCTAGTCCTAGTGTTTGTCATGTCCTAGTGTTTGTCATGTCCTAGTGTTTGTCATGTCCTAGTGTTATGTCATGTCCTAGTGTTTGTCATGTCCTAGTGTTATGTCATGTCCTAGTGTTATGTCATGTCCTAGTGTTATGTCATGTCCTAGTGTTTGTCATGTCCTAGTGTTATGTCATGTCCTAGTGTTATGTCATGTCCTAGTGTTTGTCATGTCCTAGTGTTTGTCATGTCCTAGTGTTATGTCATGTCCTAGTGTTTGTCATGTCCTAGTGTTATGTCATGTCCTAGTGTTATGTCATGTCCTAGGTTTATGTCATGTCCTAGTGTTATGTCATGTCCTAGTGTTTGTCATGTCCTAGTGTTATGTCATGTCCTAGTGTTTGTCATGTCCTAGTGTTATGTCATGTCCTAGTGTTATGTCATGTCCTAGTGTTTGTCATGTCCTAGTGTTATGTCATGTCCTAGTGTTTGTCATGTCCTAGTGTTATGTCATGTCCTAGTGTTATGTCATGTCCTAGTGTTTGTCATGTCCTAGTGTTATGTCATGTCCTAGTGTTATGTCATGTCCTAGTGTTTGTCATGTCCTAGTGTTTGTCATGTCCTAGTGTTATGTCATGTCCTAGTGTTATGTCATGTCCTAGTGTTTGTCATGTCCTAGTGTTTGTCATGTCCTAGTGTTATGTCATGTCCTAGTGTTATGTCATGTCCTAGTGTTTGTCATGTCCTAGTGTTTGTCATGTCCTAGTGTTATGTCATGTCCTAGTGTTATGTCATGTCCTAGTGTTATGTCATGTCCTAGTGTTATGTCATGTCCTAGTGTTTGTCATGTCCTAGTGTTATGTCATGTCCTAGTGTTATGTCATGTCCTAGTGTTATGTCATGTCCTAGTGTTATGTCATGTCCTAGTGTTTGTCATGTCCTAGTGTTATGTCATGTCCTAGTGTTATGTCATGTCCTAGTGTTGTCATGTCCTAGTGTTATGTCATGTCCTAGTGTTATGTCATGTCCTAGTGTTTGTCATGTCCTAGTGTTTGTCATGTCCTAGTGTTATGTCATGTCCTAGTGTTATGTCATGTCCTAGTGTTATGTCATGTCCTAGTGTTATGTCATGTCCTAGTGTTATGTCATGTCCTAGTGTTTGTCATGTCTTAGTGTTATGTCATGTCCTAGTGTTTGTCATGTCCTAGTGTTATGTTATGTCCTAGTGTTTGTCATGTCCTAGTGTTATGTCATGTCCTAGTGTTATGTCATGTCCTAGTGTTTGTCATGTCCTAGTGTTATGTCATGTTCTAGTGTTATGTCATGTCCTAGTGTTTGTCATGTCCTAGTGTTTGTCATGTCCTAGTGTTATGTCATGTCCTAGTGTTATGTCATGTCCTAGTGTTTGTCATGTCCTAGTGTTATGTCATGTCCTAGTGTTATGTCATGTCCTAGTGTTTGTCATGTCCTAGTGTTTGTCATGTCCTAGTGTTATGTCATGTCCTAGTGTTATGTCATGTCCTAGTGTTATGTCATGTCCTAGTGTTTGTCATGTCCTAGTGTTATGTCATGTCCTAGTGTTTGTCATGTCCTAGTGTTATGTCATGTCCTAGTGTTTGTCATGTCCTAGTGTTATGTCATGTCCTAGTGTTATGTCATGTCCTAGTGTTATGTCATGTCCTAGTGTTTGTCATGTCCTAGTGTTATGTCATGTCCTAGTGTTATGTCATGTCCTAGTGTTATGTCATGTCCTAGTGTTTGTCATGTCCTAGTGTTATGTCATGTCCTAGTGTTATGTCATGTCCTAGTGTTTGTCATGTCCTAGTGTTTGTCATGTCCTAGTGTTATGTCATGTCCTAGTGTTATCTAGTGTTTGTCCTAGTGTTATGTCATGTCCTAGTGTTATGTCATGTCCTAGTGTTTGTCATGTCCTAGTGTTTGTCATGTCCTAGTGTTATGTCATGTCCTAGTGTTTGTCATGTCCTAGTGTTATGTCATGTCCTAGTGTTTGTCATGTCCTAGTGTTTGTTATGTCCTAGTGTTATGTCATGTCCTAGTGTTTGTCATGTCCTAGTGTTATGTCATGTCCTAGTGTTTGTCATGTCCTAGTGTTATGTCATGTCCTAGTGTTTGTCATGTCCTAGTGTTTGTCATGTCCTAGTGTTTGTCATGTCCTAGTGTTATGTCATGTCCTAGTGTTATGTCATGTCCTAGTGTTTGTCATGTCCTAGTGTTATGTCATGTCCTAGTGTTTGTCATGTCCTAGTGTTTGTCATGTCCTAGTGTTATGTCATGTCCTAGTGTTATGTCATGTCCTAGTGTTTGTCATGTCCTAGTGTTATGTCATGTCCTAGTGTTATGTCATGTCCTAGTGTTATGTCATGTCCTAGTGTTTGTCATGTCCTAGTGTTATGTCATGTCCTAGTGTTTGTCATGTCCTAGTGTTTGTCATGTCCTAGTGTTATGTCATGTCCTAGTGTTATGTCATGTCCAAGTGTTATGTCATGTCCTAGTGTTTGTCATGTCCTAGTGTTATGTCCTAGTGTTATGTCATGTCCTAGTGTTTGTCATGTCCTAGTGTTATGTCATGTCCTAGTGTTATGTCATGTCCTAGTGTTTGTCATGTCCTAGTGTTATGTCATGTCCTAGTGTTATGGCATGTCCTAGTGTTTGTCATGTCCTAGTGTTTGTCATGTCCTAGTGTTATGGCATGTCCTAGTGTTTGTCATGTCCTAGTGTTTGTCATGTCCTAGTGTTATGTCATGTCCTAGTGTTATGTCATGTCCTAGTGTTATGTCATGTCCTATGTTTGTCATGTCCTAGTGTTATGGCATGTCCTAGTGTTTGTCATGTCCTAGTTAGGGGTGTGCCGGTTTCAGAATTGGTGATGACGGTTATGACGTGAGTCAAATGTGACGGTTCATAACATAACCGTCGGGGTTGGGGCGTGGCGGGTATTAGTTCGAATAAACAAGCAGACACTGATTAGCTACTTGCTCTACGTTTATTTAAAATTAACAGCAAGACAACTAGCAGTGAATGTGCTTATTAAATGAATCACACACAGTGAACAAATCCTAAACAAAAAAAAAAAACCTTCGCAATGAACGTGCTTTGTTTTAAATAAATCACACACAGTAAACAAAACCAAGTTCCGTGACAGGAACACCAACATGTTCCCTGCAGTGCTAAAAACTCGCTCTGATGCTGTGCTTGTAGCACAAATACACATGTATTTACGTGCCAATTTTGCTAAGAGCGGATAGTGTGTTTCATTGTCTCGCCACCATGCTAGTGGATCTGCCGTAGAGTCAACTGGTTGTTCTTGGAGATAGCGGGTTAACGCCGTGTCAGCGCGCTCTGATCGGTAAAGGGGCAGAGATTTCAGACCTCCGTTTATTAAGGAGATCTCCAAGAGACCTCTCCCTCATCTCCAGCAGCAGCAGCCCACCGAAGCAGCACCGAAGCACCACTAACTCCGCCCCCGTTTCCCTCGTCAGCTGATACAGTTTCCCCCCGAAGTGAATCTTTTGTCTCCCCCAATCCATTCCCCCCATTGCCTCTGTATCGTGGGTCAAGGAAAGATGACTTAGCCAAAAGCTCCTGAGTGGCTGGGGCACTGTATTTGTGCTAATGTATGAGGCATAGGCCTACGCTGAGTTTCATTTACGATGAGATGCGCTCTAGTTCACAGTGCAGTGCAAGTGAACGCGGCGCGCTGGCGCTTCCATGTCACGGTTATCATTGTCTGCTATATTTGCTTTTTATTTATTAAAATACATGCAATTGGTTAATGAAACATTCATTAAAATTAAGATAACATTTGTACAAAACAGAATTCGTTTTTAAGAAAGGTTTTCCACAAAGCAAAATTTAATGAAGTGGTAAATATAAAAAATATTTTAATGACACGGTTTTGGCGTGTTATAGAGTTCTAATGACTGTGTTCAACTATAATCGCTAATCACACGGTTATATAATAACCGTCACACCCCTAGTCCTAGTGTTTGTCATGTCCTAGTGTTTGTCATGTCCTAGTGTTTGTCATGTCCTAGTGTTTGTCATGTCCTAGTGTTATGTCATGTCCTAGTGTTTTGTCATGTCCTAGTGTTATGTCATGTCCTAGTGTTATGTCATGTCCTAGTGTTTGTCATGTCCTAGTGTTTGTCATGTCCTAGTGTTATGTCATGTCCTAGTGTTATGTCATGTCCTAGTGTTTGTCATGTCCTAGTGTTTGTCATGTCCTAGTGTTATGTCATGTCCTAGTGTTTGTCATGTCCTAGTGTTATGTCATGTCCTAGTGTTATGTCATGTCCTAGGTTTATGTCATGTCCTAGTGTTATGTCATGTCCTAGTGTTTGTCATGTCCTAGTGTTATGTCATGTCCTAGTGTTTGTCATGTCCTAGTGTTATGTCATGTCCTAGTGTTATGTCATGTCCTAGTGTTTGTCATGTCCTAGTGTTATGTCATGTCCTAGTGTTTGTCATGTCCTAGTGTTATGTCATGTCCTAGTGTTATGTCATGTCCTAGTGTTTATCATGTCCTAGTGTTATGTCATGTCCTAGTGTTATGTCATGTCCTAGTGTTTGTCATGTCCTAGTGTTTGTCATGTCCTAGTGTTATGTCATGTCCTAGTGTTATGTCATGTCCTAGTGTTATGTCATGTCCTAGTGTTTGTCATGTCCTAGTGTTTGTCATGTCCTAGTGTTATGTCATGTCCTAGTGTTATGTCATGTCCTAGTGTTTGTCATGTCCTAGTGTTATGTCATGTCCTAGTGTTATGTCATGTCCTAGTGTTATGTCATGTCCTAGTGTTATGTCATGTCCTAGTGTTTGTCATGTCCTAGTGTTTGTCATGTCCTAGTGTTATGTCATGTCCTAGTGTTATGTCATGTCCTAGTGTTTGTCATGTCCTAGTGTTATGTCATGTCCTAGTGTTATGTCATGTCCTAGTGTTTGTCATGTCCTAGTGTTATGTCATGTCCTAGTGTTATGTCATGTCCTAGTGTTTGTCATGTCCTAGTGTTATGTCATGTCCTAGTGTTATGTCATGTCCTAGTGTTTGTCATGTCCTAGTGTTTGTCATGTCCTAGTGTTATGTCATGTCCTAGTGTTATGTCATGTCCTAGTGTTATGTCATGTCCTAGTGTTTGTCATGTCCTAGTGTTTGTCATGTCCTAGTGTTATGTCATGTCCTAGTGTTTGTCATGTCCTAGTGTTTGTCATGTCCTAGTGTTATGTCATGTCCTAGTGTTATGTCATGTCCTAGTGTTATGTCATGTCCTAGTGTTATGCCATGTCCTAGTGTTTGTCATGTCCTAGTGTTATGTCATGTCCTAGTGTTATGTCATGTCCTAGTGTTTGTCATGTCCTAGTGTTTGTCATGTCCTAGTGTTATGTCATGTCCTAGTGTTTGTCATGTCCTAGTGTTATGTCATGTCCTAGTGTTATGTCATGTCCTAGTGTTATGCCATGTCCTAGTGTTTGTCATGTCCTAGTGTTATGTCATGTCCTAGTGTTATGTCATGTCCTAGTGTTATGGCATGTCCTAGTGTTTGTCATGTCCTAGTGTTTGTCATGTCCTAGTGTTTGTCATGTCCTAGTGTTATGTCATGTAGTGTTATGTCATGTCCTAGTGTTATGTGTTAGTCTGCTTATGTAATGTATTTCATTTACTGTGTCTTAATGTGAAGTGTCTCACCCCTGTCTGTCTGTCAGATTGACTTCTGCCCTTGTGCCTTTCCCTCCTCTGTGATTACCGGCTCCGCCCTAATGTGTTCCACCTGTGCCTCATTGTGTTCCCTTTATAGTCTGTGTTTTTTCCCCTGTCCTGTGCTGGATTGTAGCCTCAAGTTTGTAGCCTAACGCTCGTGTGAGCAGTCCTGTGAGTCTCGTGCTTATGTCTCCTAGTGTTTATGACGATAGCCTTGTGTTTGACTGTCTCTTGATTTCGACTTTGTACTTCTGCCTGTGTTCAATAAACCTTTCTCTGAACCATCTGCCTTCGTGGGGTCTGCATTGAGAGTCCTTCTGCCAGTCCTGAAAAGTTTGGTTTGTGACACAGAAGGTTCTTGGGCATCACGTGCGTCTGCTAAGTCAGATGGGATAAACTCATATTTAAGAAAAAAGGTAACAATGTGCAGTTAAACTGATGCTTTAACTCATAAAACATGAGAATAGCTCATAATAAAACATAATGGGCATGTTTACATTCATGTGGCTGTGTCTCATGTATGTTCAATCAAATATTACAATTTTGATAATTGTGTGTTTAGTTCATGAAGTCAGCAGTAATCAGCTCCAGTGACAAAGTTTAAAGGACCCTCAGACTGAAGGAGGAGTTCTGTATTTTGGTCTCTGTGTTTAAAAATGTTTATATGCAATACATTTTTCAGTTTCCAGTTTTTGATTATAGACTGAACAAAATAAATGGCGTGTTCTGCCTGAAACACAACTGTCTTATGTCCAGGTCTTGTGGCCTCTGACTAAACACCGGCAGGCGGTGCTGTGTTTCCTTTAAGAAAAGTTAAACCCCGCCCTCCGCCGCTGACGCCGGCCACGCTCAGCAGCCAATCAGAGCGCGCGCTGAGTGGACGGGCTTGTTTTGAACCAAATACAGTTGGAGTCTGACGGAAGACGCAGTTCTGAACGATTGTATTGACTTTTAGAACAAAATAATCAGACAGAGAAATTATCAGGGGTTCATCATGAGGAAAAGGTACGTCTAAGTCATATACTTGCTTTTAATTTTTTGTTTTTAAACAGGTCTGAGCAAAATAACACCGGTTTGAAGCAGTTACGAAGCTGTAATGTATTTTACTTTCGCCTCATTCGCAAACTGAACATACACGCCCAGAAACGTTAAAGTCATGCTTTGTTGTTTTAAATATTGTACCGTGATAGTATTTTCTTAAAACATCAGATAGTGCTAAAGATTTTCTCTTTCCCCTGCTTTACTCTGTAATTAAATCTAGGATGTTTTCATGTCATAATCTTGATACTATTACATAAGTCTAAAGTATATGAAGTTTATTTACAGTTACTAAATGGTAGAACTCACAATAATTCTTTAAACATAATTTCCATTTGTCAATGTTAAATATAAGCAGACAAAAGAAAAGTCCTTAATATATTATCATGATACTCATTAATGAAATCAGGCAAAACCTTTTAAAAGGAGCTCATAGTATCTAAATCCATTGTAAACCTGTTTCTGGTCTGGTTCAGTGAGGTTCTGGCGGCAGAGGCCGTCTCGTGTCTGAACAAAGCCCTGATCCTCCTGAAGGACATTTGGGAGGAGATCGGGATCCCAGAGGAACAGAGACTCCAGAGAACCAACACTGTCAAGAGCCACATCAAGGTGAGTCCAAGATCAATCTAACCCAACTTTATTTATAAAGCACCTTTTTTAAAACCAACACAGTTCACCAAAATGCTTAACATAAACAGTAAAATTAAGCAGAGACACAAAATAAATATAAATAAACAGCAATAAAAGTAAATACAACAGTAACACAGTAAAAGCTAACCCTCAAACTGAGTAAAAGCAAATAAAAGCAAAAGAAAATAAGTGAGTTTTAAGGAGGGAGTCTCATGTCAGTCTGATGTGCAGCTTATTCCAAAGTCTCGGAGCTGCCAACGCAAACGCACGATCACCTCAAAGTTTATGTTTGGTCTTAGATACAACCAAAAAAAGGGTGAAGGAGACAGGTAGATTAGACAGGTACTGGGAGCCAGGCCATGAAGACATTTAAAAACAATAAAATAGGAACCAGTAAAGGGATTGGAGGATGGGTGAGATGTGGGCAAATGTACGAGTTCCAGTTAAAGGACAAGCAGCTGCATTTTGGACTAGCTGTAACTAGTAATGGGCGATATGAACGATATGCGATATAAATGATAAAAAATTGGCATACGATAGAGATTTTAATTCTATTGCACTACCGCGATAATACATGTTGATGACGCAATTTCCACGAAAATTTACAGCCACGAGCTGCAGCTTGAAACATGGCTGAAAGCCGGAGGAGCTGGTGAAAAGACGCAAAATCCATTATTTGGACGTAATTCGGATTTAAGGCGTCTGACGTGCAGCAGCAAATTATACTCTGTAGAGTGTGTGGGGCAACAGTTCCGGCTAAGAGAGGTAACACGACTAATCTGTTGTACTACCTCAAAACGAAACATGTTACTGAATACCAGCTTTGCCAGCTCCGTGAAGACTTCACGGAGCCACGTAATTATAAGCAGAATGACTGCGGGCTACGAGGCCAACACTGTGAAGGGGTTTGCGAAAGGAGAAAGAGAGCCGTAAAGTGGGACCAGTGTAGCCGCAGCTTAAACCAAACCTCGGAGCTGAATGAAAGAGACCATGTGTGAGAAAAGGTCATCACTCGGGAAAGTGGAGGGTCCACGGGTCTGTAGAAACTAATGGTGGGGTTAATCCATTTCCCGGAGCTAGCATAGCCAGGCAATGCAGCCAAAGAGCGAGCGCGGGAGAGAGAGAGAGAGAGCGCGAGCGAAAAGAGAGAGAGAGATTATAGATTAAATTAACATATAAAATCTTACACGTTTGTCAACAGAAAAAAGTGTGAAAGATCCCCGAATTGACCGTGCTGTTGCTTTATGCAAGAAGATTGTGAGTTCCTTTTCAGGAATACAGGAATAACATTAAAAAATACATTTAGCAGTTTGGCTTTCCTTAGGATCTATGTAACCTGTTCTGATATCGCAATATATATCGTTATCGCAAGAGGCTGCAATGTATATCGCAATATGGATTTTTGGCCATATCGCCCATCCCTAGCTGTAACTGTGCAAGAGATGATTTGCTGAGACTGGTGTAAAGTACACTGCAATAATCTAAACAAGTGGTGATATAAGCATGAATTAAAATTTCAAAATTGTGTCGAGATAAAAATGGTTTTACTTTAGCTAGTTGCCTCAGCTGAAAAAGCTCGTCTTCACCACTGCACGGATTAGAGCGGGTTAGAGAACCCAGGTCAATAGGAACTGCAGCTGCTGAGTCACTAGGAGCAAACAACACAAGCTTAGTTTTTCTATTGTTAAAATTTTAAAAGTTTGTGGCCATCCATTTTATTTCATTAAGGCACTAGTGTGGCACTTAGTGGCACGTATATTTGGCAGTTGTCAGCATAATGACAAAACAAAACATTGTAATTTCGGAGGATTGACCCAAGAGGCAGCAGGTACAATGAAAAGAGTTGAGGCCCAAGGACGGATCCTTGAGGCACTCTGGGGGTTACATCCAGAGAAGATTGGACAACACCGAGAAACAGACCGGTGAGCTGCTACGTGGTATTACGGGCCTGACCATGGATAGGTTACTCCACGAAATGGACGCATACACTTGATGCTGAGAACCAGAACTGATTTCTTATGATCCAGATCAATTACCGAAGATCAAAATAGATAAATTACAAATTTCTGTCTCTCTTCCCTATGCCCAAGTCCCTTCTCTCGATTAGAAGTTTGGCCAGCAGTTGGGTCTTATCTTATACTTGTACTTCCTGTTCTCCCATCAAGGACAAGGCCACTGGGCCCACACAATCAGCTCAGCCTGGGCGGCAGTAGCTCAGTGGGTAGAGTGGCCGTCCTTCGACCGGCGGGTGGGCGGTTCGATCCCCACTCGAAACATTCCAAAACATCATAACATCCCGCTCTCCCCCACATACTGTCGTTGTGTCCTAGCCCAAGACACTTAACCTACATTGCCTCCAATGGTGTTCCTTACGGCTAGCGTACAGTCTCAGGGTGCTGGATTTGGGATGGAACCCTCCATGCATGGTGAGGAGCTTTCGTGTCTTAACGTCTGTGATCTGTATCTCTTCCTTTGGCCACCTTATTATTCCCACAGGGTATCTGATCACTGGCAGGGCGTAGCTGTTTATTGCCCGTGCCTTGTTCTTGCCATTGAGCTGACTTCTTAGGACTTGCCTTACTCGTTGGAGGTATTTGGCAGTTGCTGTTTTCCTTGTTACCTCTTCGAGGTTGCCATTTGCCTGTGGTATTCCAAGGTACTTGTAACCATCCTCAATGTCTGCTATTGTTCCTTCTGGGAGTGAGACCCCTTCTGTGTGGACTACCTTCTGTTATAAGAATTCTTTATCCTTATATTATCCAGAGAGACACAGAGACAGATTATATTATAAAAAGCGAAAGGCCAGGTTTTATTCTTGTAAGAATGAAGCAAAGACACGTATCAACGGTACAGAAGTGAATTTGCTTCAAGAAGTAAACAAAACATGAGATTTTATATCACTGCAGTGGGGGCTGTCAGAGGGAGGTGTATCTTCCATACACTCTCCTCAAGGCCCCAGCTCCAGGTGCAGAAGTACCATGGGAACCCATGTCTATCTAGTTATGTCTACTCCATGCTTGGACTAACATGGAGGACATGACCTTCAATTCACAATTTATTTCACATGTTCTTTTAAATTAGAATATTCTCTTCTTCATTGTTGTGAAGCCCCTGTTACCTTGACTTGCATAGAATGTTATCTTGTGTTTTAAACATTCTTCGTGAATCCAAACTGGTTGTTTTGAATCCACTTTCTCCATTATTCATCAAAACCAAACCAGAGAAATACATAAATGTTTCTTTTCTTTACTTAGGTTTTGGTAACCTTGTTTTTTTTTTAAATGTGAGCGTATGGCCCAACTATAAAGTTATATTATCTTTATAAACTTACTCTGCGCAATTCAACTTTAAGACACACATTTAAATTCTTTCAATTCCAAAGTAATCATTTTCATTCTTTTATCGGCGTTATACCGTGTGTTTGAACCACACTGATATTAAGGACCTCTATGACATTGCTTCTGAAGAGTGCAGACCTCCTCTGCTTGCTCATGCCTGCTTTACTTTTCTTTTTTAGTTATCTCTACATTTAGCCAATGATTTTATGATTAACTTTTTAAACTTTTTTTACATTACTTTTTACTTTCTTTTAAATGGATTTTGCTTTTATGTTTTTACTTGTTTTTTTTTTTTTACCTTTTTTAAACAACACGTTGGACTCGCGAGCGACTGCAGCCTTGGTATCTATTTTTCAACATGTCTGGGATAAAAACAACTACTACAAACTCTTTCTGCCAAAATTGCTGGAAATATCAACAGGAAATCAGTGTGCTACAAACAAAGCTTTTTGCTTTGGAATCTGAAAGAGGACTTCAGGAGACAATACCGATCACACAATGTGGTAAGACTGTGAATTTAAACTTGGATGATACAGTGTCATTCCCAAAACTGAGCAAAGCAAAGGGATTTAAACAAAATGATACCACCTGCATAAACTTGGTGCCCAGCCAAAGCAGCACTGGATTAGAAAAAAGAATGCTGGCATCACAAGAGCATATGTAGCATCACCAGACATCCAGCTAAAAAACAGATTCCAACCACTGACTGAGCTAAAGGTGAATGAACCAGAAAACTCTGCTGTAAATGAAAAACATGGAGTAAATAAAATCTATTCTATGAAAAACAGGAGACATGAATCTGTGGAAAAGCACCAGGCAAACAGAGACAGAGAATCTATGCCAAAAGTGAAGGTCAGGGATATCTTGCTGCTTGGAGACGGTGCTGTCAGAGACTTAAACAACGGTAGATTTGTTACATGCAGCTTTCCAAGTGCTACAGTCACTGATATAACAGCACTCCTCCCCCAAGTCATGTCCAAACACACAGGGATTAAACAGCTGATGTTACACGTGGGTGCAGTTGACACCAGGAAGGGGGAATCAGAAGTTTTAAAAAAGGATTTCTCCAGGCTTTTAGATAAACTTGAAAACCTGGAAGTGCAATCCTTTATCAGTGGACCACTCCCAAACATCGACAGACGGATCAATAAATACAGTCGGCTGCTTGCATTGAATACATGGCTGTCCAAGGCCTGTGAGACAAGAGGAGTACACTTCATTGATAACTTTAACTTGTTTTGGCAACGTGACGACCTGTTCAAAGGAAAGGGCCCACATCTAAACAGGGGAGGGGTCAGGAGGCTAACGGATAATCTCCTGCACTCCCTGAGACACCTAAATGGTTCTGGGCGCCCTCTTGAACAGAGAAAGAGTCCTCAGCCACTAAATGAAAAAAGCTCTCCTGCCTCACCAGCCAAGGATCCTCATCTGACTGTACCACCATCAACACCTCCACCACTGAAATGGACTCCCCCAATAGGACCATGGACCCCCAGTAACGTCAACACCTTCTGTGGACCTCACCATCTCTGTCCCATCTCCGGATTCACCAATGGGATTTCCAGATCACCTGGAAATTTTAGTTAAATCTGGAATTAAGATGATACCCCTTACACCTAACTTGGCCAGGTCACGGGTTCTATCATCATCACTAAAAACATCACCCCCAATACCACCCAGGAGTACCACTGCCCCCCCCCAGCTCCATAACTACAGTCAGAAGTCGCAGATTGAAGAAGAGAATAACAGTTAGATTGCCTAATCAGACAAATCTGATTCAAATCCCCTGCAAACAGATAAAGCCAGGTCCTGCTCAAACGGACTTAAAAGTTGCAGTGTTCAATGTCAGGTCTTTGGGAAACAAATCTCTTTTAATTAATGATTTTATAACTTCAAATAAGCTTGATTTTATGTTTTTAACAGAAACATGGTTAGACAGTAGGACTGGAAATGCGGTCCTTATCGAATCCACCCCATCGAATTTCACATTTTTATCCAAAATACGGGAAAACAAAAAGGGTGGTGGTGTATGTGCCTTTCTTAGGGATAATATTCTTATCCAGAAACTTTCACTTGGAGAGTTTTCATCATTTGAGTATGTGTCATTCAAAATGGAGTTGAGGGTTTCTCCATCTATTTTATATGTAGTTCTTTACAAACCACCCCAACAATGTCATGATTTTATTGATGAGTTACTGAAATGCTTTCGGTTATTTGCACTGAATTTGAACAAATAGTCATATCAGGTGATTTTAATGTGCATGTGGATAATGTTTGTGACAGAAATGCCAAAAAACTTTCTACTATTCTTGATCCTTTTGGTCTTTGTCAGCATGTTAATGAGCCGACCCATAACAGAGGTCACACTCTGGACCTGGTCATTACTAAAGGTGTTCATATTTCAGATGCCACTGTGATTGATGTTGCTCTATCTGATCGTTCATGTGTCTTTTTTCATCTGTCCATAATTCCAAAAGTTGCTGTTGGACCTACTGTTGTACAGAAGAGACACATTAACAATAACACCAGGACACAGTTTATGGAGGCAATCAGGTTTGAAAATGCCTCATCAGGTCAAGTTGATGATTTGTTGAATTGTTATACTTCAGGTATTTTAAATGTTATGAACACCATTGCTCCTGTTAAGGTTAAAGTGATCAGGACGAGGCAGAAGGCTTCATGGAGCAATGCTCACTCTGTCAGGGCACAGAAAAGGGAATGCCGAAAATGGCGTAAATTGAAACTCTTAATTCATTATGAGGTATACAAAGAAAATTTGCATGTTTTCAATCAAACTTTGCAAAAAGTAAGAGAAATATTCTTCTCAGAGATCATCAACAACAATAGTAACAACCTGTGTGTCCTGTTTGCTACAGTGAACAGATTAACAAACCCTCCAG
The DNA here is from genome assembly GCA_024416835.2 of Perccottus glenii. Taxonomy (NCBI): domain Eukaryota; kingdom Metazoa; phylum Chordata; class Actinopteri; order Gobiiformes; family Odontobutidae; genus Perccottus; species Perccottus glenii. Next base: position 89,720 of record JALDQB020000068.1, read on the forward strand.
CTCCATTTCCTCCAGAATTAAGCAGTTTGTTACCACAACTCACTGATATAGTCAATAATTCCTTACAGTCTGGAACATTTCCAAGGGCCTTTAAAAACTGCTGTCATTAAGCCTCTCCTAAAGAAGAGCAGTCTTGATGCTACAGTGCTCAACAACTATCGGCCCATATCAAACCTGCCATTTTTAGGGAAAGTCATCGAAAGAGTTGTATTTCAACAACTTAATGACTTTCTATTACTTAACAACTGCTTTGATCCTTTTCAGTCAGGATTCAGGCCCCATCACAGACTGAGACTGCACTTATCAAAGTCACAAATGACATCCGTATGAACACTGACGCAGGCAAAGTCTCTGTCTTAGTTCTGTTGGAGTTGAGTGCTGCGTTTGATACAGTGGACCATGAAATCCTGACACAAAGATTATAGGAATGGATAGGTATCACTGAAACTGCCCTTAAATGGTTTCAGTCCTATCTTGAAGACAGGAAGTACTTTGTTTTGGTTGGTAACTGTGTATCAGACCAAATGGCCCTGACATGTGGGGTTCCACAGGGGTCTATCTTGGGACCTCTATTATTCAATCTCTACATGCTTCCTTTAGGCCAGTTAATACGCAGATGACACTCAGATTTACATTTCACTCACAGCAGGTGAAAATGGACCAAACCATTCACTGTGTCACTGCATCGAACAGAAACAAAGAGAAAGTGTCAGCAGTCACCGCGAGTCTCTTTCTCTAATCTAATCTAAAAACCAGGTTAGAAATCTAGGGGTCATCATGGACTCAGACTTGAATTTCCACAGTCACATTAAGTCAATTACATCATCTGCATTTTATCACCTTAAAAACATTTCCAGAGTCAAAGGGATGATGTCTCAACCAGACTTAGAGAAACTTATCCATGCTTTTATCTCCAGCAGGTTAGATTACTGTAACGGCCTGCTCACTGGTCTCTCAAAACGAGGGTTAAGACAGCTGCAACTTATTCAGAACGCAGCTGCTCGGGTTCTCACCAAAACCAGGAAGTACAACCACATCACGCCAGTTTTAAAATCTCTGCACTGGCTTCCTGTTGCTCAGAGAATAGACTTTAAAACAGCACTGCTGGTTTACAAGTCTCTAAATGGTTTAGCACCAGAATATATCTCTGACATGCTAGTTACTTATGAACCTCCTCGGACTCTGAGAACATCTGGGACAGGCCTTCTGCTCGTGCCCAGAGTTAGAACTAAACAGGGTGAAGCAACGTTTAAGTTTCATGCAGCAAAAACCTGGAACAGCCTCAACTTTAACAATGTTCAAGGAGGTTAAAACCTTCCTCTTTAGCTCCGCCTACACTACAACCTAAAGTGTTTGTTTTTTCTTTTATCTGCACTCTTCTTTTTAAAATGTTTTACATTTCTTCTTATGTTTCTTAATATAAATCTTGTAAATTGTCTTTTATTCCTGTAAAGCACTTTGAGCACTTACCCAGTGTATGAATTGTGCTATATAAATAAAATTGCCTTGCCTTGCCTTGCCTTGCCTATTAGTTCTCGTACTAATAGATACACAAAATTGTTTAGCAAAACATCAATCACTACTTTTATTTTGGATCCAAGTGTTGGATCTTTAACTTCTTCAAACCTTTAATGTTTCCACACCGTGTCACACAAAATACAAAACCAACTGTTCTTTAACAGAATACTCATTATTTTCTCTCATAAACCAAAAGCACATCCTCCTCTGTAGATGTGTGTCTCATGTGTCCGTGTTTGTGTGTTTATGTGTGTGTATTTACATGTATCTTTATGTGTGTTTATGTGTTTATGTACCTGACCTGTTGAAGCGGTCAGTCATGAGGTCCTCCCCTCGTCTCTCGTCTGGACCCAGTTTCGACCTCCTCCCTCTCCTCTCAGTGCCCTCTCGTCTGTCACGCCCACCTCGCTCTCGTCTCCATGGCAATTGTGCATTTTTCCTCAGAGAAATACATTACATTCATATTAATTTCAAGTTTCATCCAATTTACAAACACACTTTACAAATACCTTTTTGGTCAATCTCAATAGATCAAAATTTAAAATAAATAAACGTTTGTCTGAATTTGTTTATCTTACCGCTTCCGTGTTTGCTGCTGCTGGTCTGTCTGCAGCTTTTTTTTTTTTTTTCAGCCGAAAATGAGCAGGTGGGAGGTGGGGTGCAGAGAAAGGTTGGGAGAGGACACTGTTTGTCCGAGCGGAGGGAGGCCGAGACCTAGAGGCTCCCAGAACCATTTAAACAAAATACAAATGATTAGTGTTTTGAAGTACATGTGTGTACTTCTTTCAAAATCTCTTCTCTACTTGTTTTTTTTCTTTAACTAGAAAAATAGCTTATGGAAGCTACCTTTCTCTCTCATGTTGTTCAAACTTTCTTTAAACGCAAAAACTTTGTTCTGATTCACATCATTAGACTCATTCTTCATCCAACAATGGCCCATTCATAACACATTTATTGTCTCAAACACACCTTTTATCTTTAACTCTTTGTCACCACTTCTCAAGCCCGAATGACATCCCAATGTCAGAGCTGTAGATCCTGGTGGTGTGGATCAGTGAGTCGATGTCCCGCTCGCTCTTGGCGTATAGCTTGATGTCATCCATGTAGAGGAGGTGACTAATGGTGCCCCATTCCTGAGTTAGTATCATAGCCAGTCTTGTTGATTATTTGATGACCTCGGTGATTTAATGCCACACTGCTATTTTTTTTTAACACACCCATGATGTGCACGCCTTAAGAGCGTGCACATCATGAATGCTGGGTCTTGTTTGTTTTCTGAGAATCTACTGCACTTACTGGTAACTTGTTTGCCATGTAGCAATAAAAATATACTCAAAACCTGGATTATTCTGGTTAGTCACATTGTACTACGTGTTGTCAAAAATATCGATATTTCGATAAATATCGATACTGAAATATCTCAAACGATACGATACTCATTTCCCGAAGTATCAATACCGTGTATCGATATCGAGTTTTTTTATTTCTTGCACTATTGGTTTCTGAATGTATGACAATCTGAGCGGCCTTTGAACAAGTGCACTACCTCAGGGGTCTTCAAAAGGCGGACCGCGATCTGGACCGCAAGACAGTATTCATAATTACAAGCGCATTGTGCAAAACATATTTTTGAACCGGCACTTCTAGGACGGTTACGTCAACACGCGCGGGTCCTCAGGTTACTATGGTTACGGACAGAGCAGCGGGAAATTTCAACATGTTTAGCGTAGCCTGATAATGAGTTAGAAACAACTAAGATTTAAAAGTTGAGCCTTGGCAAAACATAATAAAGATTCACTGACGTTATGGACGTTTATGTTAATCAGAAAATACAGCTCCTCAGCTCCGTGTCAGTGTCAAAGCTGAACAACAGCCCTTTATCCTCTAGTCCTGACTGCTTTGATAATCAGAGAATGAATCCAGAACTGAACCAGGACTGGACAGTTTTCATGTCAGGATTAAAAAGACTCAGCTCAGAGGAAAGTGAGGACGTCTAATAATGTGGTGAGTTGTACATTTGTCTGTCAACTTCTTTATTCTGTCGTAGGTTAAGTATTGACTCGTTTGTCGCATATTTGACCTCATTTACAAACAACGTGTGTCAGCCCTGTGACTAACTGGCCACTGTTCAGGGTGTACCCCGCCTCAGGCCCAAAGCTGCTGGGATAGGCTCCAGTCACCCGCGACCCCTAAGCGGTAGAAAATGAATGAATGAATGAATGAATACAAAAATCGTGAGTAATTAGCTCATTCTATTTGCGTTCATTTGAACCCAACACATGTTCATTTGGGTGATTAAAAACAGAAAAGGTGTGAAAGGAGGGTTTGGAGATGAGTGACACAGGTTAAGTCTTCCTTAAGTTGTGTCAGTTTCTGTGTGAATCCTAAATCCTGTTACAGAACTAATCATAAGCATTTTAAATAAAATGTTACATCACATGGAGAAAATACAGGAAATAAATATTTCTATTCTAAATTTTGAAAATGTTTAAAGCTGAACCTGCAAATTAAACGGTAACAGTTAATTATTGGCAACAGCTAATGCTAAAGAAATGCACAGTGCTTTTTTCCTTGTTCCTGTTGTTTTCAGAGGAATGACAATAGAAAGATCAATTATGACAGGCATCTTTGTCAGATTTGTTTAACAAATGTGTTTTGACATGAATTGATTTTTGTATTTAAAATGTTCTCACACATGTTTTAAAGGAGTATTAGGCATTATATGCAGGATTCCAGGCTGTTGTCAATAAACCACCAGGTCCTGAGCTTTAGCTTCTTTTGATTTAGTAGTTTTCTTTTGTCTATGACAAACATCCTTCTCATGTAAACAAAGGATAAAATACAGAAAACAGTGGATTATCAACATTAATGTCCATATTATTTAAGAGGCTGTAGGTGTGGAATAAATGAGACTTATAAGAATTATATTCAAACACATATCCTTTTATTTAAATTTCTGGACACCTCACGGTGAGGAAAGTTAACTGAGGTCTAAGCGGACCTCGGCTGATTTTAATTGAAGACCCCTGATCTACCTCAAGACATTTTTGTTAATGTAAAATATACCTCATTGTCATGTTCTATATATAGACATGTTATATTTATCTTTAAATAAAAAAATTAAAAATAATAATATTGTGACAGTTGTTTTCCCTTTGGTATCGAAAATGGTATCGAATATCAATATTTTTGAAGGTATCGAAGATAGAAATTCCAGTATCGTGACAACACTAACTGTACTGCTATTATTTTGAACGATACTGTAAAATATAGCACAGGCCTTTATAGAGAGAGAAAGAGATGTGAGCCTGTAATTACAGCTTCCATGTCACCCAACAGATTATTGTCACTTATTGTACATAGCATGCTACTTTATACTTTCCAGTTTTCAGCATGTTTTTAACATGAATATTGCAAGTCTCCAAGCACAGACGTCAAACCCAAAAATAACTATTTTACTCTCATCAGTCACAAAATGTTCCTCCATTTCTCTTTAGACCAGTTGATGGTAAATTGTAACCTCTTCTGCACATGCCTTTTTATTAAACAGAGGGACTTTGTGGGGGATTCTTGAAAATAGATTAGCTTCACACAGACGTCTTCTAACTGTCACAGTACTTACAGGTAACTCCAGACTGTCTTTGATCATCCTGGAGCTGATCATTGGCTGAGCCTTTGCCAATCTGTTTTTTCTTCGATCCATTTTGATGGTTGTCTTCCGTTTTCTTCCACGTCTCTCTGGTTTTGCCCCGGTACTTTCCACTTGTGGATAAAAAAAGAAGCGATGGGTCACTTTTGATGGGTCTTCCAGACAATGGAAAGACAAAGATGGCGTTATAAAACCGTCCAGAACCAGGTTAGGGTGAGTCCAAGATCATCCAGAACTAGGTCATGGAAGGACTAGCATCACCAAGGAAATCAAGAATAAAAGCTAAAACGCTCTGATAGAAGTAGAACTGAATGTTTCATCCGATACAGTAAGTATCTAGCCTGGCCAGCTGCAACTAACTGTTTTCATTTTCTTTACAAAGAAGTTAGTCTGGTACACTGTTGCATGCATTCAATTTCAAGAACGGGGTTTACGGCCGTAATGTTAACCAGAGAAATGGCGGACGTGACGTGAAAAAAGGCAAAACCCCACAGCCGTTTGTCAACAAGGAAGCCACGTTAGCGTCGATAGTTGCCATCATAGACATATATATAGGTAGACGCCTCATTGGCCGCTGCGCGACGAGATTTACGGCCGCCATTTTGAACCGGTCGTACTCATAGTTTCGTTGAATAGCAGCAGTTCAGATGCCAGAGCACTGTGCAGCATTTTTATGTTCTAATCGGCGGACCATCGCAAATAGGGCTCGGAGGATTACTTTTCACAAGTAAGATTTAACATTACTATTGTACTTTGTGGATTTAAGGACAAAATACAACCCAGAATTGAGAAGGAGCAAGGATCTTTGATAGTACTGTACTGAAATAGTAGCTAGCTAACGTTAGCTAGACTATGTATCTCCCTCCCTCAACTCAAGTGTTTTCCACATAACTTACTATTCAGATAGGAAAAAAGTTCGAAAGCACTTGTTAGATGCACGAAACTTTCTTTTATCGTTAGGTAACGTTAAGTGCCTATAAGGACAAAGATGTGAGGAAGAAGTGGGAAGTGGCTTTGAGGAGAGAAGGATTTCATGCAAGTGATACAACAGTACTTTGCTCTCATCATTTTAAGAATGATGATTTTGATAGGACGGGTCAGATTGTCCGACTCCAAGATGGTGTTATTCCATCCGTCTTCAGCTTTCCGGTTCACCTCCAAAGAGTAGGTGTATCCTCATAAAACTATTAGCATTCATAAATGTGAATGTTCATGTAAATTATCAATCACATGGCAGGGTAAGATGCTTATACCTTCATATGTATTGTATTATATATTATGCTTCATCATTTTAGTTGGAAAAGGACAGTGCTACTTCTACCTCCAGAAGAGCTGAAGAAAGCCTGTCCATGGCCTCTCAGGATTTCCAGGAAACGGCAACCTCAAGCCCACAACCTCAGCCTAATGATGTGAATATTTCTACTTTAAACATCATATCATAATGTTCTCTGGACATATTCAAATCTCACTTTTTTGCTTCCACTCATATTAAACACGCTCACAAATAAACCCATACAAACACAATTTAAGACACATTGAACATGCATTACTGGTACGCACACACACACAGTGCTGGTAGTGGCTTTGACATGTGATGACTATAAGAAAGAATGTGGGCATTAAACTAGTGGTGTCAAAATAATGTTTTGAAGTGAAACATTACTCAAACCATGTTCATCCCTCTTTCTTTTAGGATCATGGCTATGCCTTGCCTGCTTCTCCTGCCGCTCTTAAGACCAAACTCACTGAAGCCTTGGCAAGAGTGGAACAGAGAAGAAGAATTCCATGGCCAGAGAAAAGAGGGCAAAAACCACAGTAAAGAGTCTTTTGGGGGATTTGAGGGAAAAGAACCTCATTAATGAAGAGCTCAAAGAGAAGCTTGAATTCTACTCTGGTAAGACACAATTAACACTTTGAAATTCATGTATATGTTATTCTTACTCTTATTAAACTCTTTATTTATTATCTGAAGGGGACTTATTCATTTTAAATCATAACATTTCAGATCTTCAGTTAGACCTCATGGCAAAGCAAGGCCACGACTACACAAAGGACTACAGAGAGTTTGTGCTCACGCTGCATCTACATGGTCCAAAGGCATACAAATACCTCAGAGAGACTCGACATTTTCCCCTCCCACATCCACATACAATATAAAGGTAGGCCTAATGTTGTCCGAAATAATTTTTAGGAAATTATTAATGCAAACACACTGAAAAGCTTCTTCTCAAAATAGTATTTATAAAAAAAAAAAAATTTTTTTTTTTTTTTAATAACAGGTGGCTGCGTTCAGTGGATTCCAAACCTGGCCTGAACAAGATGATGCTGGAGAGTGTGTGTGTGTGTGTGTGTGTGTGTGTGTGTGTGTGTGTGTCAAAATCATTATAAATTGTTTCTACAAAATATTAAAATGTTTATCTGCTACTATCTGTTTCTGCTTCTTTATCATATTTATAGTGTGTGGTTTATAAATTACCTTATATCCTAAATCACATATTTAGATTTTGAACGTCTGATTAGTTTATAGCTTTTATCAGAATATTATATAACTGTTAAGCCTACTATGAATATTAAAATACGCTGAACAATGTGTCCTGTATCATAGCTACATGAATGACCTTTGCAGCAAAAAAGCCCGCGTTAAAATTAGTTGGGTATTCGGTGAGAAATTATTGAATAAATGCGCTGACAGCTCATTGCACCTGGCAAACAAGTTACACTGAGTGGGGCTGACGACCAGTCCAAGATGGCGGCTCCACGGCTCGTTCGTGCCAATAGGCAGTAGCGTTCGATGCGGCGTCTACCTATATATATGTCTATGGTTACCATGGCCAGCAGTAGAGTTATCAGAGTGGTTTTATTGTTTTTATACTTTACTGGTTATTCAAAACCAAGGCGAGAGCAGAAATAAATGGCCTCTCTGTAGCAGCATCCCCCATGTTGAATGTTTTGGACTAGCTGCATGAGCCGATTTACTTGTGTATGATGTAGCCAGCAGACCACTCCCTGCTGCAGACACAGGGCTAGTGATTGGTCCGTCCGCAAAATTGCATAAGAAGGCATTCACTGTGAGGAAGGAAACAAACTGTCCTCCTTTTGAAAAAAAAAGAAAAAAAAGAAAACGGTTTGGTATACCAGGCAAGAAATTATCAGAGAGTAGCACTTTATTTTAGTTTTTTTCCACAAATCTCAAGCAGCAATGATCGGTAGAAATAAGATATTCATTCAGGGGCTGTTTAACCTGTTTCCCTCTGTGGTGCGTTCAGGCCCTGTTTAACCTGTGCGTTTCTCTGTGGTGCATTCAGGGCCTGTGTAACCTGTGTTTCCCTCTGTGGTGCGTTCAGGGCCTGTGTAACCTTGTTATAAGAATTCTATATGTCCAAAAGAATTCTATATTCTTATATTATCCAGAGAGACACGGAGACAGATTATATTATAAAAGCGAAAGGCCAGGTTTTATTCCTTGCAAGGAGAAGCAAAGTACACAGATATATCAAAGGTACATAGTGCGTTTTGCTTACCTAAGTAAACAAAACAGGACATTTTATATCACTAAAGTGGGGGCTGTCAGTGGGAGGCGTATCTTGCATACACACTCCCCTCAAGGCCCCAGCTCCAGGTGCAAAAGTACCATGGCAACCCATGTCTATCTAGTTATGTCTACTCCATGCTTGGACTAACATAGAGGACATGACATGATTTGACATGACCTGTAGAGAACTATGAGCACCTACTAACTATAAACAATATACAGAATTATAATCATAAAATTCTCATAACATTCCCCCCTCTTTATGCTGATAACAATTAGCATAAACAACCTACTAGCTTGAGTGTGAATTGTAAACTATGACGGAAGCGAAAACCCAGCAGGGCGTTGACCTAGCCAGAAGAACATTTCTCCATTGGTAAAATGACCTAAAGCTGTAAAAACTCTTCTATCCACCCCTTGCCCCAAAGGCGGTGACAAAACACAAACATCAAGCATCAAACGTATGTAATCACTTCAAATGATTAACTTACAACACATGTCAAAACAAACACAACAAATGATTATAATGGGATATGTTTCAAATCAAATGGGAACCCACAGAGTAATGCACTGATTCTTCAAAGTCAAATTCTTTAAAGTCCATAAATAATAAATGTCCATAAATCAAAACACAGTGTCACTCCAAAATAAAGTAGAAAAATATGCCAGAGGTTGAGCTGGTCAACCCATTGACTCAAGATCTCTGGCCTGTCCCTGCCTGTCCATTTCTGTCCCTGTAACGAAGAAAAACACATGGAGTGAGACATATGCACATTCATAATGATTAAAATCAATTCTCTTCAGCATAATCAATTCAATGAACCATACGGCCCTTAGGTCTGTAGTATGATCCGTCCTGGAGCTGTTGTCCCGTTGGTGTACATGCAAACAATAACGTCCCTCAGATATCAAAGTGTTCATCTGAGGTCAAAGCCTTGACCTTAGTCGTTTGGCAGGTGCATGTCCAGGAATGTTGACCCAGCAATGGCCACATTCATCAATCTCACCAACAAGCTCCGGATACATGTAAAGCAACACAAACAAAAGTTATTAGACATGGAAGTTCAACAACAAGTACATGTACTGTATCTCAATACAGATTCTAAAATCCCAGTAAATCTTCCAAATATGTTGTAAAACCAGGTCAAAATTAATTTCTCTATACCAGAATACTCTAATTCCTCTGTTAGAGTTTGAAGTCCTTTCTCAAAGACTTTAGTTCTGCTGTAACTAGTCCTGTGTTACTTTGGAGGAAATCCTTTTGTTGATCCCCCCTTTTCAGCTAAAAGCATGCTCAGTGCCATTTTGTTCTGTCCAGTCCTTGGACCAGTTTTCTCTCATTTCCAGTTTTAATTAACAGTTACAGCATCTCTTGTGTAATTCATAAACCTTTGTTGTTTATAAATATACTTAATTTAATCCACATTTTCATAAATTGTCTCAAATGGTAAACATTCAAATCCTAATGCTAATTTAATTTTAGCCTTATATTCATTAAGGACACCTTCGAAGGACACCTCTGTCGTCGATGTAAATGGGGCTCTCAAATGAACCTGAGGGAGCTGCTGTTTGGCTCCTAAAGTGTGAGTTTCAACTCATGATGTTCTCCGTCACATTGTATGTGAACACAAATAAAACGAGGATCCTTTAAGGACGCATGTTTCCGGTCAGCAGGCAACGCTGGTCTAATGGTCTTACTTTCACAAAACCTCCAGACTTTTGCTTTGCACTGCACCTGTCCCTGATCTCTACATTTGTCAAGTTCAGAGTGATGTCACAGGAAGTCATGTGACCCCTGTCACTAGCCCTGCTCACAGGTGTACTTCCCTTCACAGGTGTAAACCAAGATGATATAAGTTCAAAGAACTATGTTAATATTAGCTCTTACTGCTGGTGGCTATATTAATTGTCAAAACTCCTTTTCTGAACTGGTATACTTGTAGTTGGCTTCCATCCAAATAAAGAACAAACAAACAAATCAGAACGTTCTCTGACATTATAGACCCATAGAAAGTGCCTCCTAGGTTTTCACAAACAAAACCATAAAAGCCCTTAAAATGATCAAACCATAAAATTGAAACAGCAGATAAACCCTGTTTCCACAGATATGGTCTGCTGGAAATCTACTTTAATCTGAAATGGTTTAATCAGACTAAACAGTGCTTCTCCAGAAAAGTCCTGTCAACTTTCTTTATTTCATTATTTGATTTAAACTTTTAACTGTATTAAACACTGTTGTTTTAGCCTCATGCTAACCATTAGGTTAACCAAGCATCCCTTCAGCACTTTAACACAGTTTTGTTTAAACCTTCATCTCCCCCCTTTTTGAGACGTGGGACAACCATGGCTCAAAATACCACAAAAATGAAACAAAAATGAACCAAAATAAAACAAATCAAAATAAAATCAAAACAGATTGTTTTTTTCCAATTACCACCTTAAATTGTTATTTCATTAATTAGCATTCCTAATTATTCATCTTCTTTATGTTTTCCAAATAGCATCACTTTTGTTTACGTTATATTTAAAACTTCACTTTGCTTAGTTCAGTTTTAATTTTAGTTACCATTAGTTGTAGGTCTTTACCTGTAACTGTAATTGGTATCATCCACAATTTGACAAATTTTAACTCAGTTGATGCAAACATAAATAATTTATATAGATCAGAACTGGTTTCTCATGATCTATTGTCACAAACCTTTAAACATTCACCTTCAATTCACAATTTATTTCACATTCTTTTAAATTAGAATATTCTCAAAATATTGTTTAATTTACCTCAAATTACTTTCTTTAGAAAGAAAACACATTTTTCTCTTACTTCAAAACAAAATTTCTTAATCACCCTTAGGTCCAGATCCCCCTCTCGGGGGTTAAACCAGCAACAGCAGCATCTCTTAGCTGCCTGAACACACCACAAAGCCTCTGCTCTGTTCACACTGCTTTCCTCTAAAACACCATCACCTTTGTGACTGTCGTTTTTTTAAAAGGAAAGACAAACATAAAATCAATAAATTTCATCTCAAATTCTCAACTTCTCAACTCAAATTCTGCTTTATTTTTAAATAAAATTCCTTTAGGATCTTGTTCAGTATAGATTTGTTCTATACTGTCTCTGTAAAACTCAGTTTTATCACCAGGTGCTAAATACAATAAACCAGTTTGTTTTTGTATTTTTCCCATATTAATTTAAATGAAACATAAAACATTTTATCAATTACTATTTTCATGTTTCCCCTAATTTGGCATTCAGAATTCCCCTCACTCAATGTTAAACAGAAACTTTAAACATCAAGTGTAAATCAAAATAACGTGTCTCTCTTTCTTTATTCAAATTCACCAAAATTGTAATCAGTAATTATCATTACTGTTCATTCAATAAAATGTAACATCTCAACCTCTTTTTAATCTCTTTTTCTTTAGGTTACAACGACCTAAAGTTTGATAAAAACCAAAACCAAAACAAAAACTTAACGTCTGTTCAAAAGGACCTTGTGTTAGTCCCTGTACTCAAAAAAAATCTAAAATCACTTCAAACAGTGATTAAAACCCAGCGAGCCATTGGCATATGCTCTTAAACTTTAACAATTCACCTTGTTAGTTTAACAATTATCTTTTATTCACTTATTTTTCATTAACTTTAATTTTTCAAATAAAACCTTTAAGATCGTTTTAACAGTTTGAACTGTTTTAACATAGATATGTTTTTAATCATCAAAACCAGATTACCAATTTACATTACAGTTTGAATCTTTATTGCATAGATCACACTATACCTTAATTATAAAGTACCAAAATAAATAATGATTATTATTTATTTTGAACTATCTTCATTTCAATTCTCCAATTACTTAAACTTTAAGTTTTTCTTCTCAAAAACCATATTCAATCTCATTAATTCAATTGTTTAGTTTACCAAATCATGTTTCATACATTCAATAAAACTCAAATGTGGACTTTTATTCATATCAACAGACCTGTCAGAAGGTCAAACAGTTTTCCTAATTAAGTATCATAAACTTTATTTAACACATTAGTTCAGTGCAGACTGTCTCTGTCACTGACATTTCTAACTCAGCATTTTTCTCAACATTAAAAGTTTGTTTAATGTAAAGGCTCCCACACTGTCTGTGGAGCTAAAAAAAAACAAAAACCCAAACCAAACATTTCTCACTCTTGGGAGAAAAAAGGAGGGTGCTGTGAAGCCCCTGTTACCTTGAATTACATAGAATGTTATCTTGTGTTTAAACATTCCTCGTGAATCCAAAACAGTGGTTGTTTTGAATCCACTTTCTCCAAAACTTTGTCAAAACCAAACCAGAGAAATACATAAATGTTACTTTTCTTTACTTAGGTTCTGGTAACCTTGTTTTCTTTTAAATGTGAGCTTATGGCCCATAACTATAAAGTTATATTATCTTTATAAACTTACTCTGCACAATTCAACTTTAAGACACATATTTAAATTCTTCCAATTACAAAGTAATCATTTTCATTCTTTTATTGGCGTTATACCGTGTGTTTGAACCACACAATTTTAGATACACAAAATTGTTTAGCAAAACATCAATCACTAATTCTATTTTAGATCCAAGTGTTGGATCTTTAACTTCTTTAAACCTTTAATGTTTCCACTAACGTGTCACATAAAATACAAAACCAACTCTGTTCTTTAACAGAATACTCATTATTTTCTCTCATAAACCAAAATCACATTCTTCTCTGTAGATGTGTGTCTCATGTGTCTTTATTTACATGTGTTTTTGTGTGTGCAGTTACATGTGTCTTTATGTACCTGACCTGTTAGTTGAAGCGGTCAGTTATCCTCGTCTCTCGTCTGGACCCAGTTTCGACCTCCTCCTCCTCTCAGTGCCCTCTCGTCTGTCACGCCCACCTCCACCTCGCTCTCGTCTCCATGGCAATTGTGCATTTTTCCTCAGAGAAATACATTACATTCATATTAATTTCAAGTTTCATCCAATTTGCAAACACACTTTACAAATACCTTTTTGGTCAATCTCAATAGATCAAAATTTAAAACAAATAAACGTTAGTGTGAATTTGTTTATCTTACCGCTTCCGTGTTTGCTACTGCAGCTTTTTTTTCCTTTTTTTCTCAGCCGAAAAGGAGCAGGTGGGTGGGGTGCAGAAAGAAGTTCAGAGGGGGCACTGTTGTCCGAGCGGAGGGAGGCCGAGACCTAGAGGCTCCCATAAACATTTAAACAAAATACAAATGATTAGTGTTTTGAAGTACATGTGTGTACTTCTTTCAAAATCTCTTCTCTACTTCTCTTTTTTCTCAAATTAGAAAAATAGCTTATGGAAGCTACCTTTCTCTCTCATGTTGTTCAAACTTTCTTTTTTAAACAAAAACATTACCGTTGCTCTGATTCACATCATTAGACTCATTCTTCATCCAACAATGGCCCATTCATAACACATTTATTCTCTCAAACACACCTTTATCTTTAACTTTTTAGGTCAACAATTCTCAGTATTGTCAACAATTCTCAGTATAAGCCCCTTCACTTTCAGTGGGCTTTTTTCTCTCACTCACCGCGTCACCAGCAGTGAACATTTTTCCAGCAAAAGCTCTCGTGGGCTTTTAAAAATCACCGCTTCACATGCAGTGAACACTATACGTAGGCCTACGTCTTCCTATACGTCACGTCCAACGCGACTGGACTCCAATCTCACCATTAACCATAGGTTTCGGCAGGGTCTCGATTAAAGAGTCAGCTCGAGCTTTCCTGTGCGTACAACGCACCATTAAAACCAACAATACTAGCTATGCAAGGCAGTTTGATTGTGGCGTATTACGATACGTGATTATTAATCTAAGACAAATTCTTGTGCTCTCTAAACAAGCTCTTTAGAGCTTATACCCCTTATTGTAATCAGGGGAACTATCTATCTCGTAGATTCCGCACTTGTCATGGCCAATGAACTCCCCGCGCGTTCCGTTTCAAGAAACACCTAAAAACTTACAAAGCATAAGGTATCTATCAAACTAAAATCTAGCAAGACAACAAGCTTTAACACAGATTAACATCAGAATATCCCGTTTACAATCTCACCATAAACCACGCAGGCAGGGTCTCGACTGAAACACATACTTTTTCCCAGCTTTCAATCTCACCATAAACCATATAGACAGGGTCTCGACAAAGCGTTATCAGCGTTTAAGAATCTCCTATGCTGGCCAACTTCATGGAAAAACATCAACTATTGGTGATGTAACTTACATGCAGCCCGCTCAGCACATAGATTTCCAAAACTACTACTTCCGGAAGCTTTGGTATTCAATCATACACACACACACCAAAAATAAATTAAACAGCTGTTTACCTGAATTTTCAGTCCAATAGTCCAGTTGTTCCGCAGCCAGACTGTCTGTTCTGTCCTCTCGTCTCTCTGCTCTTCTCATGTTTCAGTCCAGATCTCGCCTTCACACACACAGAGGGGATATCTGGCCATTACTGCTAAATAGCACAGCTTGGGACTTACAAGAAATGCTTTCTTTTTGCATTTCTCCGTGCACGTCAGCTCACCTCTTTGTATGAGAAACAACGAATATTGAGATACGGGTCACGGCACCAAATGTTATAAGAATTCTATATGTCCAAAAGAATTCTATATCCTTATATTATCCAGAGAGACACGGAGACAGATTATATTATAAAAGCGAAAGGCCAGGTTTTATTCCTTGCAAGGGAAGCAAAGTACACAGATATATCAAAGGTACATAGTGCGTTTTGCTTACCTAAGTAAACAAAACAGGACATTTTATATCACTAAAGTGGGGGCTGTCAGAGGGAGGCGTATCTTGCATACACACTCCCCTCAAGGCCCCAGCTCCAGGTGCAAAAGTACCATGGCAACCCATGTCTATCTAGTTATGTCTACTCCATGCTTGGACTAACATAGAGGACATGACATGATTTGACATGACCTGTAGAGAACTATGAGCACCTACTAACTATAAACAATATACAGAATTATAATCATAAAATTCTCATAAAAAACCTGTGCGTTTCTCTGTGGTGCATTCAGGGCCTTTTTAACCTGTGTTTCCCTCTGTCGTGCGTTCAGGGCCTGTTTAACCTGTGTTTCCTTCTGTGGTGCGTTCAGGGCCTGTTGGAGATGATGATTGCTGAGGAACAGACTCTAAAACAGCGTCTGGAGAAAAACATTGAGTCGAGTCGAAACGAGATCCAACAACTCTGTCTGGAGTTAGAGCTGCCTCCTGCACAGGTAACACTCTATAGAGTAAATCTGTCTGTAGTTAAAGCTGTCAACTTTCACGGGTAAGCAACTGTCAGAAATATATTCTGGTGCTAAACCATTAAGAGACTTGTAATCCAGCAGTGCTGTTTTAAAGTCTCTGAGCAACAGGAAGCCAGTGCAGAGATTTTAAAACTGGCGTGATGTGGTTGTATTTCCTGGTGTTATTGAGAACCCGAGCAGCCACGTTACAGTAATCTAACCTGCTGGAGATAAAAGCATGGATAAGTTTCTCTAAGTCTGGAGAGACTTATCCATGCTTCAGAGCCTGAATCCTGACTGAAAAGGATCAAAGCAGTTGTTAAGTAATAGAAGGTCATTAAGTTGCTGATATACAACTTTTTCGATGACTTTCCCTAAAAATGGCAGGTTTGATATGGGCCGATAGTTGTTGAGCACTGTAGCATCAAGACTGCTCTTCTTTAGGAGAGGCTTAATGACAGCAGTTTTTAAGGCCCTTGGAAATGTTCCAGACTGTAAGGAATTATTGACTATAAACCAAAAATCCTTGTTTTATGCCCTTTGGACTGTATCGCATGTTTAATGCCTTGAACCTTGTCGTTAAAAAACAATGCAAACTCATTGCATTTAGTGGAAACTAATTCTGGAGGAAATGGAGCTGGAGGGTTTGTTAATCTGTTCACTGGAGCAAACAGGACACACAAGTTGTTACTATTGTTGTTGATGATCTCTGAGAAGAATATTTCTCTTTCTTTTTGCAAAGTTTGATTGAAAACATGCAAATTTTCTTTGTATACCTCATAATGAATTAAGAGTTTTAATTTACAACATTTTCTTTCGGCTTTTCGGCATTCCCTTTTCTGTGCCCCGACAGAGTGAGCATTGCTCCATGAAGCCTTCTGCCTCGTCCTGATCACTTTAACCTTAACATTTCAAATACTAGAAGTATAACAATTCAACAAATCATCAACTTGACATGAGTCATTTTCAAACCTGTCTGCCTTCATAAACTGTGTCCTTGTGTTATCAATAATGTTGAATTATGTGTTGTGAATTATGGACAGATGAAAAAAGACACATGAATGATCAGATAGAGCAACATCAATCACAGTGACATCTGAAATATGAACACCTTTAGTAATGACCAGGTCCAGAGTGTGACCTCTGTTATGGGTCGGCTCATTAACATGCTGACAAAGACCAAAAGGATCAAGAATAGTAGAAAGTTCTTTGGCATTTCTGTCACAAACATTATCCACATGCACATTAAAATCACCTGATATGACTATTTGTTCAAATTCTGTGCAAATAACCGAAAGCATTTCAGTAACTCATCAATAAAATCATGACATTGTTGGGGTGTTTTTTACAGAACTACATATAATATAGATGGAGGAAAACCTCAATTCCATTTTGAATGACACATACTCAAATAAGGAAAAGTCATTCTTCTTTCTTCTGGATAAGAAAATTATCCCCAATAAAGGCACATACATTTAGAGCGGCCTCCTCCAAAGGTAACACTTTACAAGAGTTATTGTTAGAGTTATATATTGTTATTGCCTTGGTTACATGTGTCATAGGCAGCCCATAAACAGTTGCTGGATGTTGATTTCTGAATTATGAGTTATCATTTAGTCAATTATCATTCATTATTATTATTATGTTCTGATATTAGGTAGGGATGGGCGATATGGCCAAAAATCCATATTGCGATATATATTGCAGCCTCTTGCGATAACGATATATATTGCGATATATAAATTATAATAGAATCATTTCAGAACAGGTTACATAGATCCTAAGGAAAGCCAAACTGCTAAATGTATTTTTTAAATGTTATTCCTGTATTCCTGAAAAGGAACTCACAATCTTCTTGCATAAAGCAACAGCACGGTCAATTCGGGGATCTATCACACTTTTTTCTGTTGACAAATGTGTAAGATTTTATATGTTAATTTAATCTCTCTCTCTCTCTCGCTCTCCAGTGTTGGGAAAGTTCACTTTCTACAAGAACTAGTTCAAAGTTCAGTTCACAAATTTTAAAATGAACTAGTTCAGTTCAGTTCAAACTTCAAAATTTTGAACTAAGTTCACAGTTCCAAAAATGAACTAGTTCATAGTTCTTTTTTTCCATATGTTGCTGCGAGCTATTATTTTTCAAAATTATTGCCACAGCCCATATACAGTAGAATCACAGACGGCAATTATTTTATCAGTTTTAACAATGAAGCTATGCGTCAGATTTCATTTTCATATCCAATTTTTAATCCTTATCCAACCAGGGTTTACATTTGCATTGAGGGGACATTGTTGCTTTAATGCTTTGTTGCTGTCCATTCACTCCACACTAGTAGCAGCTGCAGCTTTCAACCCTACAGTACATTCTCAAGAACATGAGGAAAAACGTGCTGCTTGAATGGTCTTTTTAATGAGGAATTATTAAAGAAAAACAGGACAGTAATCATTAAGGTGAAAACGTTTTTAAATTTTAATAATTTTCCATTGTCCACATGCTAAAACAGAATATTGGAATCCTGGGAAAATAGACCAGGCAGGTTCAACAAACAAGTTACATGAATGAATTTAAATGATCATATGCCTTACTACATGCTGCTGTCGCCTCCATGCTTTATTTTTATTTATTTTTTGATGACGCTTCACGCATGCGCGGAGCGGCGTGCGACACTGGTGGCTGGTGTTGCCAGGTTTGGTGTTTTTCCGCTACATATTAAGACCCGTTTGCGGTGTGTTTTAGCCGGGTTTTCGCCTGGAAGGCTTTATAGAAATCTGGCACCCTATTGAACGAAGTTAACCTGGGAGAGCGTGCCGTTCACAGCACATTCAGTTCACGTTCACCCAAAATATGAACGAGTTCATGAACTATCGTTCAATGAACGCGTTCAGGCACAACACTGTCGCCGCTTCCCCTTCCCCTCACCCCAGCTCGTGGCTGTAAATTTCGCGGGGAAATTGTGTCATCAACATGCATTATCGCGGTAGTGCAATAGAATTAAAATCTCTATCGTATGCCATTTTTTTATCATTTATATTGCATATCGTTCATATCGCCCATTACTAATATTAGGCCATTGCCTATATTGTTTTTTTATTGAGGATAAAAAAAAACTTGTTTGACCCTAAAATTTATTTAAAAACATATGTATTGTATTGGAATACGTATTGTATCGAGGCCCCTGTATCGTAATACATATCATATCAGGAGGTTTGTGACAATACCCAGCCCTAGTTTTATCCCTCTTTTCTCTGGTTCTATCCCTCTTCTAGTCCTTCTGACTACAGTATTTTCCTGTATTCTCAGGAGGAGTCTGGTTTATCCGTGCTCCAGACGGAGAAAGACCTCCGGACCCGACTCAACGCTCTTTTGAAGGAGAAGTCCTGTCGTCTGCAGGAGCTCAAAGACCTGATGGACCAGGACCAGGATCTGACGGAGGCTCTCGGATCAGAACCATATCACATCAACCCCAAATCTGTCCCCACCACACGGCAACTGGACGACTTCAGACACCACCTGACCAATCAGAGAGAGGAGAAGGTACACACACCTGACCGATCACAGAGAGAAGGTACACACACCTGACCGATCAGAGAGAGGAGAAGGTACACACACCTGACCGATCAGAGAGAGAAGGTACACACACCTGACCGATCAGAGAGAGAAGGTACACACACCTGACCGATCACAGAGAGGAGAAGGTACACACACCTGACCGATCAGAGAGAGAAGGTACACACACCTGACCGATCACAGAGAGGAGAAGGTACACACACCTGACCGATCAGAGAGAGAAGGTACACACACCTGACCGATCAGAGAGAGGAGAAGGTACACACACCTGACCGATCAGAGAGAGGAGAAGGTACACACACCTGACCGATCAGAGAGAGGAGAAGGTACACACACCTGACCGATCAGAGAGAGGAGAAGGTACACACACCTGACCGATCACAGAGAGGAGAAGGTACACACACCTGACCGATCATGGTATGCTGTACCATAAAGAGAAAGGCACATATGTTTCTTTTGCAACAGAGCAGCGTGTCCTTCTATGGGACATATCAATGTACAATGTTCTAAATGGGTACGCCTAAGTACAACCCTTGTAACTGTGAAGTCAGAGGCAGAACCCTAACCCTAAGTGCCGTAAGTGCAAAATATCTACTTCAGAAGACTTGTGTCAAGATTTAAACTTACAAACTAAACTAAAAGATTGTTATTCCAAAATATGATTAAAATAAGAATTTTCTTATAGCAAATACCAGTTATTTAACCAAGTTAAAGTTCATTAAATCTATATCCCAAGCCTTATCCTGCAGCAGGGGAGCATTTATTTAAAAAGTCTAATACGATCACATAAACCTACAACACACAGGCTTTATTAGCTAAAGCTAATTGTTGCTGCAGTTGCCCCAAAGTCACTAAAAAAAGGCAAGACATTGAAATTCATACAGTGAGCAGGTCTGTAAAGAAGTTACAAAAACATCCACCTTGCACCTTCATTTGTTCTCTTGTCACTCGGCAAAGATGGAGCAGCACGTCCTTGTCCCACTTTAAATAATTCTGTCCATCGAATAAAAATCCTGAGAAGCCACCGCTCGATTGCGTATCCACCTTCAGTTTAGGGTGTTGAGGAAGTCCTGTCCGTCCTTTGGTGTTGTGAACTGGAGATCAGCACAGCCCTGAGCCATCGAGAGTGTCTCTAGGAAGCACATTTTGAAGTGGATGCTTTTTTCAATCAGAACCCTTCAGATGCTGTCAAAGGCTTGTCGTTTCTCTCGAACCACAGCTCCAGAAACTGAAAAGCTCCAGCTCCGGTGTTGCTGGTACCGCTGCCAATATCCACTGCTTATTCTTTTCAACCTGTATTTCAAAACCATCTTAGTGATCTTTTAAAAGCAAGTCTTTATGTTAATTTTCTTTTTGGTTGGAACGTGGCTGTACGTCATACGGACATGGAAGTTTTATTCCCAGCTCATTTAAACAGTTTTGAACAAACTAATTAAAGTTTTTTAAACAGATGGAGCTTGTTCTACCCTTGTACATTCTAGAAAATGTATATACACAGTCATTGTTATTTGTTATCTAATATAACATAAATATTTAGTATTTATTGCAGGACGTTATCCAGTTAAGGCTTTAGCAGTTAGCTTGTTGGAGCTACTGATTGTCTTTCAGTGAGAAAGCCGGTGTTGTTTAAAACATTAAGTTTGAAAACACAATCGGCTTTGTCTTGTTATTACCAGTAATGGTAAGCCCCTATAGTGAGATAACGTCAACAACGTGCAACTTTAACAATCGAAGCCAACCTGAGACCTGCACCAGCTCATTTCTCTCTGTTTTGTCTTGGTTCTGTTGGGTCCAGGTCAGGCGTGAGGCCCAGTTCCAGACTCTGAAGCATCAGATCCTGGTTTTGATGAAAGACCTGGACCACAGTCCTGAGACCAGCTTCGAGAAAGACCTGGTCTCAGTTGATGCCGAGACGGTCTGTCTGTCTGTGGAAAATCTGTCAGGAATGGGACTGCTCAAGTCGGAGGTAAGACCGAGTAGAACCAGGATGTAAGATGATGTGCGAAAAGACCAGGAAAGAAACACAGATTTTAGGTAAGACCAGATAAAACTCAATAAAGAGGGTTTAGTTGGCCTTTAACTGGTTCTGGCTGGTCTTTAAGTGGTTGTAGCCAGTCTTTAACAGGTTTTTCTGGTCCATTTCAGCTGGAGCATCGTAAAGTCCAGATGGAGGTCCAGTGTGAGTCACTTCGGGAACTGATCCAGTCTTTGTGGAACCGACTCGAGGTTCTTCAAGACGAACGAGAGGCTTTTAACGATCACATGGTCCAGAGCCGGAAGTCCAACCTCAGAGCTGTGAGTATCTGGACTAGGACTACAAACCCGATTCAAAAAATGTTGGGACACTGTACAAATTGTGAATAAAAAATTTAGAAGAAATAAGAAATTTCACATTTCAATATTTTATTCATGTTTAAACTAAGAAAATGTATCATTTTAAGGGAAAAATAAGTTGATTTTAAATTTTATGGCATTAACACATCTCAAAAAGTTGGAACAAGGCCATGTTTACCTCTTCTTTTTATAACAGTCTGTAAACGTCTGGGACTGAGGAGACAAGCTGCTCAAGTTTAGGAACAGGGATGTTGTCCCATTCTGTCTTGGGTCTTCTTTGTCTTATCTTTCTCTTTATGATGCACTAAATGTTTTCTCTGGGTGAAAGATCTGGTCAGTTCAGAACCAGATCCTTCTTCTACTCAGTCATGATGTTGTAACTGATGCAGGATGTGGTCTTTGTCATTTTGGAAAATACAGTGTCTTCCCTGAAAGAGACGTCTGGATGGGAGCATATGTTGTTCTAGAACTTGGATATACCTTTCATTGATGGTGTTTTTCCAGATGTGTAAGCTGCTCATGCCACACACACTCATACAACCCCCATACCATCAGAGATGCAGGCTTCTGAACTGAGCTCAGAACAACTTGGGTTGTCCTTGTCCTCTTTAGTCCCGATGACATGGTGTCCCAAGTTTTCCCAAAAGAACTTCACATTTTATTTGTTTGACACAGAACAGTTTTCCACTTTGCCACAGTCCATTTTAAATGAGCCTTGGCTCCAGAGAAAACACCTGCGCTTCTGGAACATGTTTAGATATGACTTCTTCCTGCTCTTCAGATGCTTCCTGCTTCTGAAGAGTGCAGACCTCCTCTGTTTACTCGTGCCAGCTTTACTATTCTTTATAATTATTTCCACATTTAGCCAAAGCTTTTATGATCAACTTTACACATTTTACTTTCTTTTAACTGGATTTTTATGTTTCTACTTATTTTTTACTTTTTAAACAATACGTTGGACCTGCCGAGCGACTGGAGCCTTGGAATCTGTTTTTTAACATGTCTTGGGTAAAAAACTACAAACTCTTTCTGCCAAAAGTGTGTTACGAACAAAGATTTTTGCTTTGGAATCTGAAAGAGGACTTCAGGAGACAATACCGATCACACAATGTGGTAAGACTGTGAATTTAAACTTGGATGATACAGTGTCATTCCCAAAACTGAACAAAGCAAAGGGATTTAAACAAAATGATGCCACCTGCATAAACTTGGTGCCCAGCCAAAGCAGCACTGGATTAGAAAAAAGAATGCTGGCATCACAAGAGCATATGTAGCATCACCAGACATCCAGCTAAAAAACAGATTCCAACCACTGACTGAGCTAAAGGTGAATGAACCAGAAAACTCTGCTGTAAATGAAAAACATGGAGTAAATCAAGCTTATTCTATGAAAAACAGGAGACATGAATCTGTGGAAAAGCACCAGGCAAACAGAGACAGAGAATCTATGCCAAAAGTGAAGGTCAGAGATATCCTGCTGCTTGGAGACGGTGCTGTCAGGGACATAAACAACAGTAGATTTGTTACATGCAGCTTTCCAAGTGCTACAGTCACTGATATAACAGCACTCCTCCCCCAAGTCATGTCCAAACACACAGGGATTAAACAGCTGATGTTACACGTGGGTGCAGTTGACACCAGGAAGGGGGAATCAGAAGTTTTTAAAAAAGGATTTTGTTACCCATGAAATGATAACATTAACTTGGATTTTTTTTATTCCTCTCGTGCAGAACTCACGATACATACCTTTGGTTGTTGCAGTTGTCATAGTTAGATTTCAGTTAATTATTTTTTTCATTTGGATGTATGTATTTATGTGGTCAAACTGTAAACAAACAAAACCTACAATTACTATTTAGTATTATTACCTCATCAAATACAATCTGCGATTAACTCAAATATAGCACTTTCCTATACTGCTACATATTGGCACTTAACATCACCACATATTTAGAACAGTCTATGCGTCACTAAACGCACATTAATCTTTTGTTTAAACTAAATGTGAAAGGATATTACATAAACATTTTCAACAAACAACATAAACCCACAGTAAATGCCTACACCAACATTAAACAAGTGTATAACATTAGCTGCTTATCTAATCACAAATAGCAACCTACTTACAATATTACACCTCAGAAACTATCAATTCACTTAAACAACATATGTCTTACCACGCTGGGAATACAAAGCTTTAAGTTGTATATTTTTTTTTTTCTTTTCGTCATTGTAAAGTTCAGCAAGGTTTTAGCATAAGAACATTGCCTTCACGCAGTCTGACTTAGTCCCGATTTTTTTGTTTTCCTTCCACTGATTCCCTTGACAACAGCATAGCAACCTTAAAGGGGCAGCACCCAACAGATTTCTCCAGGCTTTTAGATAAACTTGAAAACCTGGAAGTGCAATCCTTTATCAGTGGACCACTCCCAAACATCGACAGAAGGATCAATAAATTCAGTCGGCTGCTTGCATTGAATACATGGCTGTCCAAGGCCTGTGAGACTAGAGGAGTACACTTCATTGATAACTTTAACTTGTTTTGGCAACGTGACGACGTGTTCAAAGGAAAGGGCCCACATCAAGCCATCAGCCACTGAATGAAAAAAGCACTTCTGCCTCATCATCGACACCTCCACCATTGAAATGGACCCCCCCAATAGGACCCTGGACCCCCCAGTAACATCAACACCTTTTGCGGACCTCACCATCTGTTCACAGCAGCTGAAAATAGACCAATCCATTCACTGTGTCACTGCATCGAACAGATTGACACGTGGATGCAAAATAATTTTCTCCAACTGAACAGAAACAAGACTGAACTAATCATCTTTGGGCCACAGAAACAAAGAGAAAGTGTCAGCAGTCACCTCAAGTCTCTTTCTCTAAAATGTAAAAACCAGGTTAGAAATCTAGGGCTCATCATGGACTCAGACTTGAATTTCCACAGTCACATTAAGTCAATTACATCATCTGCATTTTATCACCTTAAAAACATTTCCAGAGTCAAAGGGATGATGTCTCAACCAGACTTAGAGAGACTTATCCATGCTTTTATCTCCAGCAGGTTAGATTACTGTAACGGCCTGCTCACTGGTCTCTCAAAACGAGGGTTAAGACAGCTGCAGCTTATTCAGAACGCGGCTGCTCGGGTTCTAACCAAAACCAGGAAGTAAAACCACATTACGCCAGTTTTAAAATCTCTGCACTGGCTTCCTGTTGTTCAGAGAATAGACTTTAAAACAGCACTGCTGGTTTACAAGTCTCTAAATGGTTTAGCACCAGAATATATCTCTGACATGCTAGTTACTTATGAACCTCCTCGGACTCTGAGAACATCTGGGACAGGCCTTCTGCTCGTGCCCAGAGTTTTTATACATTAAGAAATTGACTCAGCTGTAATTTTCATTTTATTTATTTATTTTTAACCTTTATTTAACCAGATTAAAATCTCTTGTTCAAGAGTGACCTGGCCAAGCTAACAGCATTTACATAAAATTTAAAAACATACAAGACATCAACAAAACAAATAATATTTACAGTCAATGTGTGCAAGTTTAAAAACAGTTACATTTTCCAATCTCATCAAGTTCACCCTTCTTTAGAATAGATTTAAATTCTCCCAAAGTCACAAGGTCAGATAGATTTAGGTCCTTTTGCAGTTCATTCCATGCACAGGTGAGTTTTCTTTTACTTTACCTTGTTACCTTTTTGGTTAATAGTAGCAAATTGGTTTGTTTTATTGAGTTTTTAATTGGCGGTGTAGTGAACCGCGAGTGGAACCTTATTGACAAAAAGAGCGTTTCTGGTTATTTTCATTCAAGCACTTTAAAAGTAACACATGGATATGAACTGTATTATGATTTTTAAGTTACTGCCTTTAATTCGGCTACCTTGTCTTAGAGACAGGTCATTTTCTTTACGGTGTTTCGATCATTTGTTTGTAGCCTTTGCTAATTAGTTGGAATTGAGTGTTGCGCAACTGAATTGTATTGAACTGAGTTATATTAATAACTAAATGGTTAACCAAATATAACTAACTGAAATGATATAGTTACTGGTAACCCTTTTTTATTAGAATGCTAATTGTATTTTTCCTGGCCTTGTTTTTAGGTCAGGTTTTTGTTTGTAGGTTTTGTTTGTGGCTCTAAACAGGATACTTTAAAGAGTAACTAAACCCTAAACCAACTTATTTTAGTTAATGATCTGTAAGAATGGGGCCTTATTAGTGCTGTTCACTGATCTGAGTAAAAGTTTTGACATTTGAGTATAATTTCTTTTGTTCCAGACTGTTGGCAATACAGAATATCACAATACAGAAGTGAATCTACTTCATCTCATTATGTTGTATCCTTACCCCGATATACCATCCTGTACATGGTCCCAACAGAGCCAGTATAACTGAAGCCCTGAAGGTTCAGCTACTTCTTCCTCAACATTCTCTGACATCTTCACTAGATGTCTGAGTGTCCTATATATGTACAGTAATTAAATAATGAACTAATGAATCAAATACACATGTATCAGTATGCATTCAACACATCATGTTTATATTTCAGAGCCATTTTTAAATATGAAGGGGACATGGTTTTGTGGATTAATGTGTTGAAATTTATGTTAATCTATGTGTTAAGTTTGTATGAGACTAGCAGTAAGCTAGATCAACATTAGAATAAAATACAGATCATTTTCTAACATTTTATTATTGTTGAACTATATAACATTGATTAGTGACTGGTCAGTCACTACTGCTAGTTTATTTGTGTGGCTAGCTAGTTATTTTGCCTACTTACACTCGGACTCTGCTTTATAAAAAAGCTTCTTATGTCCCCTTTTTTCTTCTTGGGTGGCATCTACAAAGTACAAAAAGGTACAAAAAACCGGAATATTAAAATGTTTTTACTCTGGCCTTTGTTTGTGGCAGAGAGACAGCCCTGGTAACTTACCGTCGGCGTCGTCAACATGCTGGCATACACCAGCCGCCGCTGCTAGTGCAAGCACAAAAGTAGTCCTGGCCCGCGCGTGTAGCCTGTCAGATATCCCGCCGCCAATCAAATTACGGCGTTTCTTGTACTGTCGTCGTCCTGGCCGTTAGAATCGATCCAAATAGCAGTGCAAAAATCCAAATAGCAGTGCAAAGCAGCTTGCTAAATATTGGTGGGGACAAATTTGCCATCTCAAAATATTGATAGGGACTAGTACCTAGCGTCCCCCCCTAAACCTACACCCATGATAAAGTATATTAATTTTACATTTTGTGGTGTAAAACCGTCTAAGTGCTGCCCTCCTCAGGTTGAACGGTAGTTACTGCAGTTGAATTTTTAGATTAAAGATTCTTTCCTAGTGTGACGTATACTGGCTCGACTAACGGCTCTCTACCCACGCCCCTGGCACGACCCCACCACACCCTTGGCATTGGCTCACGCCCCTGGTATAAAAACATCTTCCCAAGTAGCGGGTGTTGAAAACATCAGGCTAGCTATATTAGCATGTACTTGTAGTGTTGCTGGTTGCAACAGCACTGCTGGACTGCATTGCTTTCCAGTTGAGTTGGAAATTAGACGCCAGTGTGCACTTGGCCTGGAACACCGTGAGTTCCTGCTGAGAGCTGGAGTTTGCAGCGGGCATTTTAAGAGGGATTGCTTCTCCAACGCAATGGAGGTGGAAATGTGCTTCTCAAAACAGCTCCCGCTGAAAAGCAGCACAGCGCCTAACGCTGCTCCTGCATGGATTCCCACCACCACAGCAGCGTCTTGAGGTGAGTGAACATATATTTTGAAACACAATTTATGTTTCTTCCCAGTAAAGCTAAAGTTAATTAATCAATTTTGTCATGTTGCTAGTTAGGTAAAGTATGCTAAACGTTAGCTTCAGCTGCTCCTGATACCGGGCTAACGCTAATGAGGGCTGCTGCGGTGTTGATACTGTGTCCCAGTACACACAGACATCTAGCTTTACTCTGTCACTCAATATTCCGTTAGTTATTTCTCGTCCACGGGCAGCACTCTGTTGGACTTGTAGCAGAGATGCAGCCCTTGGCACCAAAGACCTGTCACTGGCTCATGACTCTGGACTTGACTGAACATGAACATCTCATGACTCGTGTAACACCGTGAGTTTTGACTCAACACAAACTCAAAAACTTGTGCGTTTTGTGTCAACTTTACTAATTAGATTGAACGTGAAAGCGCGCACCATCAGTGTACGTTGTTTATCGCTGCTCCTCGGGGTAAACCGAGCAGAGCTGGAGCTGCTGAGGAGACAGTGTATCACAGGCTGCAGCTACCAGACCGACCCAGAGACAGTACACACAGATTAAAAGACTAGTGCTTTCACGGAGGATATACAGTAATAGTAATGAGAATATTTGTGTTATTAATATCCTTTATAAACATTTTAAAATCTCTAAAATGAATTAATATAATACTGTAATTGTAAACAATAACACAACTCTTTTGTTTTGCCTAAGATGACCAGAGAAACTGGGTGCCAGTCTGAACCAGTCGCTGCAGATCTGCAGGTGAAGCAAAGGTGAGTTTGAATACTGTGAAGCTTTTGTATGTTTAGTTTTTGTTTATTCTTTATTTCTCAGGCACCATGTACAAAAACAATAATCTCACAAGAAAAGATATACTTTGTACCAGATTTAGAATTTCAGACTGTCTAGGATCTGATTCCATTGTTTGATGGTTTGAAATGAAAAGGCTGATTGTGCAAAGGCAGAGCATCTTTTAGGGATTGTGCAGTTTTTGTTGTGGACCCAGATGTTTGGGTCTCATCATAAACTCAAGATAACAAATCATTTGTTAAACTCTTTTTTGCAGCCACCCAGGCCAGAACGCCTAATAGGAGTGTGTCATGTGACACAGACACTGAGGGAGCTGCCAAAGTGTCCCAGGACTAGCTCTACTCCAATAATGAGGAAACGGTGTGAGGTGTCCACTGCTGAAGGTAATGCATTTATTCCGATTCTTTAGTTTGTTTTGTTTGTTTTACTGTTATAGTGCAATTACTTGTTTTAAATACTCTAACAAGAACACATGAGGTGTGTGATAATCTATCATTTTATTGTCATTAAAATGGTCTAATTTAAGAAATAAAATCATGTTTATATATTTATTTTATTTTCAGGACCTGGTGACTGTTCCTACGTCACTTCACTGTTGAAGATACTTCATCTTCAAGTTTGCTGCTGTCTATCATCTTGGATTCAGACTCTGAAAACTGCAGTTAGCTCTATAGTTTCTGAGACTACATTTAGACTAATGTAAACACTAATACACTGTTGAACACACTCACGATTCTTAAAGATTTTGGAGAAGCTCATGAAGTTATGATCAGCCTGTGTAAGTCTGGCTCTTGTTTTTCACCATCTTCGCTCCAATAAGTGCAACTGACAGTGACTTTCAAACACAAAGTAAAAAGCCTCTGTCCTGACTGTGCAGGATTTACAAAGTTTGGACCTGCCTTGAAATGATGTATGAGAATTTACTATGACATTTATTTTTTATTTATTTAAGTTAACTGTGTATATATAAAATATATCAATATAAAATGCTTACTGTAAGAACAATCTCTAAAGAATATAAGAATTATGTAAAGGCAGTTTGAGAAAATGGTGTCATTTAGACATTCTTTTGTAAATGTTTATGTTGATTCATGTTCATTTTGAGTTTTAGAGCTAATTTTATAATGCATGTTTTTAAACAATTGTTTTGTGTGTAACATCAGGTATAACTGTTTCTTCATATTTCAATTTTTTATTTATTATATACCAACTATATTTATAAATTCAGTATTGGAATCCTCTGTGAGGACAGCACAAGGAGGTATGACCTGTACCTGCTGGCCCAGGTATCCCCAGCACCACCTGACCACACTGCAGCAGACAAGTGTCTATAACCGCTGAAAGAGCTGGTGCACATGTACAGTATGTGGAAGTGGAGGGTAAAACATTAAATTTACTTATTTATAAAAACATTGCTCTCTTCTTCCTGGAACTACCTTGTTTAACCACGTCTCACCAAAAAGCTGAAGATAAGTGTAACACTACATTACAAGTGTTAGAGCCTGTAACACAGGGGTTTAATGCTACTGCCTCAAAGTCTGGATGGGCTGTTATGAAGCCGACTCACCAACCTGTCACACCTGTGCATTACCTACAACATGAGAAACAATGTTTATCACTACTTTGTTGGGATTTAAATATTATATTTGGTTGGAGTTGTGTCTTTTTTGCATAATACTACAAGAGTTTAACAGTTGTAGAGGGAGACTTGAAATCTCTGTTTTGTCTAATTAACACTAATTACCAAAATCAAACTAAATGCATAGATTTGGAATTTCTGAAACTTTGTTAGCATTTGCTAAGCATTAGCCTAAATTAGACAATGCTAACGTTTTATCACTGGCCACATTCTCTCTTGAGCTGTAAGACTTCTCTCTTTAACTTTGGGAGTTGTTGAGACCGCGGTTTGAGCCAGTGGCACAAACTGATAAGGCTCTAGCTCTGTGTGCACACAAATGTCCTCCACTTAGAAGGACCGCTCTGTAGCAAAGCTACTCTCTTCCTTCAAGTCTACATTTTGCGAGTCTGACAGCTGCTGTCAATCAATCCATCACTGCGGGTCTCAGGTTCACGCCCCCGCTGAGCTCCGCCCTCGGTTCTTCCCCTCTGTCTCTGCTGGGCTCTGCCTACTTTTCCAGCATTTTTCAAATTTTGTGAGTGGGTGGAGTTAGGCTCTGACCAGGGGTTTAGTTACCCTTTAATTTTTTTATTTAACCTTTATTTAACCAGGATAGTCCCACTGAGATTAGAAATCTCTTTTGCAGGGGACTCCTGGCCCCAATGTGTGTTTGGGGGGGATACGCTACTGATTGTTTTCAACGACAAGTGGCGAGCTGGTAGGATCAAATTATTCTTTCTTTCCCCTACTTTTTAAACCAGAACCTCGTCATTCATACCCTCGAGGCTCTAAAGAACTAGTCTTCTGAATGCTATCCATGCGTACAATAAATATATCATCTAATAATAGTCCAAAGTAGTCACTACACTTGTCGTCTTTTTTGACCTATACAGTTTTAGTCGACAACGATGAATGGCCCGGTGGATTGTGTTCACCGACTATGTTTTCTGGAAGTGTTCCTGAGCCCATGTTGTGATTTCCATTACAGTAACATTCCTGTTTGTGATGCAGTGTCGTCTAAAGGCCCCTGTGTTTTTAAATTTTTTACCGTGTCCCAACTGTTTTGGAATCAGGTTTGTAATTTTACGCAGAGTAAAGGCCCATTCACACCGGGAGGAATTTCACGCGCGATATTTGCCGACGTTTAACGCCTCGTGACTAAACAAAGGGCGCCAATGTGAGTGTGCACAACGACGCAAAAAACGCCACGCGTAAAAGCGTCATTTTTTAAAAAAACGCCTCGGGTTCGTTTTTTGTTTTTGACGCGCTGCGTCAAATGAGATTGACGCTTTTGCTCACGTGTCTGGAGCTTCTGAAGTAACAGTAAAACACAACTTGGGGGCGCTCAAACACAAAACGGTCTTGCCGAGCACACATACGTAACCGCGAAGAAGATATACGCCAAGTAGCGTCTACACTGCCGGGAAGAAATAAGACGAAGAAGATGCAAGACAAGATGAATGTAGAGCTGCTGGTCTCGTTGGTGTCGGAACACAAAGAACTATATGACAAACGCGACAGCAATTACAAAAATCTTGATAAAAGAGAACTGTTATGGAGTAGTATTGCACAGCAATTGGGGGTATTTCTGTTTTACATTAAGCGCCATCTAATGTCAGGGAATGAATTTGCATGTTCACTCGGCTCATCGTCAGCGAAAATCGCTTGGGTGTGAACACAAAAAATGCGTTGAAAAATGCTGGCGAATTACGCGCGCCGATATTCGTCCCGGTGTGTACGAGCCTTAATGATAAAGAGCTGCTCCCACTCAAACTACCCTCTTCATTTGTCCCGGCTTGGGATCCTAAGCATTGAAAAAGGCTAAATGCTGCTGTGAAGTGGTGTATTGTGAAACCTGTGCAGGGCTTCACATTAAATGGTAATAACAGTTGCTATCAGCAAATATCAGCTTCAAACATCAATAAAAACTCCCTCAAGACCTCTTGATTCAAAGGGAGCGTGCGCCAGCTGATTTTTGCATGGCTTTTTTTTTTTTTTTTTTCAGCTAAGAGGCGCTGGGGGGGTTGGGATGGAACCCATCCTCCACAAATTAAGTCATTAGGCCATCACACTAACTCCGAAGCTATGAAAAGAAGTGAAAATCCTGCAAAGATTCTTTTGAAAATTCTTCTCTAAAGCACTCCACGTTGTCCACTGGGACACGCCGTGGAGTTAATAGGCTACACATTTCACAATTACACTGAGGGTTCCGTGCACACTTAACTCGCTGCTTGTTACGGAGCAGTTCTGCAGTGCAATTCAAGTGAGAGAGCAGATGCTCGGCATTGTAAAGAGCTGCAGGACATACTGTACATCGCCGATGGTTAGACTCAGACATGGAACAGGTTAGACTGATCCATGAGAGAGCTCAACTCGCTCCTTCGCCACCACTGCAAAATGTTACTCACAAATATAATGGCACCCCATCTGAATCTGGAGCAGATGATTCTAACTGGTCCTGTCTGGTTTTATCTGGTCTTTAGCTGCAGCTGGAGGCAGAGCGTCTGGAGCAGATGAAAATGATGAACATTAAAAGCATCTCAGACAGAGTTCGGTCTGAGATCAGAGTTTTCTGGGACAGATGTTTCTACAGCGAACCTCAAAGACTGGAGTTTAGTCCCTACTTCTCCGGTGAGTTAACCCGTTAAGCCCAAGCCCCATGTCACATGTCACAAACCAACAGAAGAGAAGGAATCAATAGAAAGGAAGTAGTCAGTGTTTGTCAGTTAGGCGTTTTTTAAAGATGGCTACTCTACAGAATCTGCTGATCTTGTAGCAGCAGTAGATCATTCCACCTGGAACAGATCCAGAGAAAGTACGTGAGAGGGATTTTTTTTTTTTCCTTTTTGGGATGGTACCACCAGACAAGAGCGCAGGGATCTGGTAGGAACATAGGTCTGTATTAGTGAGTGAAGATATGAGGGGGCGGAGCCAGTGGTGGTCTTGTAGGCCTTTGAACTTGATGCGGGCGTCAACAAGAGCCAGTGTAACCTAATGAATAGAGGAGTTAGGGCGGCAGTGGCTCAGTGGTAGAGCGGTCGTCCTTCAACCGGAAGGTAGTGGGTTCGATTCCCGCTCTCCCCACAATTCAAAACTGTCGTTGTGTCCTTGGGCAAGACACTTAACCCACCTTGCCTCGTATGAATGTGTAAGAATGTTGTACAATAAGTCAAAAAAAGTTAGATTTTATTTCCATCATTTACACTTTCAAAATAACAAACCAAAAAATGGTGTCTGCAAAAGTTTGGGCACCCTGCAGAGTTAATACCTTGTACTGCCCCCTTTGGCAAGCTAGGACCTGACAGTGTCATGGATTGTTCTCAATCATCGTCTGGATAGAGCAGGTGATGTCAATCTCAAAGGTTTAAAATTTCCAGACTCATCTGACCTTGCCCCAACAATCAGCACCATGGGTTCTTCTAAGCTGTTGTCTAGAAAACTGAAACTGAAAATAGTTGACACTCACAAAGCAGGAGAAGGCTATAAAAAGATATCAAAGCGTTTTCAGATGCCAATATCCTCTGTTCGGAATGTAATTAAGAAATGGCATTCATCAGGAACAGTGGAAGTTAAAGCAAGATCTGGAAGACCAAGAAAAATATCAGACAGAACGGCTCGCAGGATTGTGAGAAAAGTAAGTCAAAACCCACGTTTGACTGCACGATCCCTCCAGAAAGATCTGGCAGACACTGGAGTTGTGGTACACTATTCCACTATAAAGAGATACTTGTACAAATATTGACTTCATGGAAGAGTCATCAGAAGAAAACCTCTTCTACGTCCTCAACACAAAAATCAGCGTTTGAAGTTTGTAAATGAACATATAGACAAGCCTGATGCATTTTGGAAACAAGTTCTGTGGACCGATGAGGTCAAAATTGAACTTTTGGGCCTGGAAAGAACAAAGGTATGTTTGGAGAAGAAAGGGCACAGAATTTAATGAAAAGAACATCTGTCCAACTGTTAAGCATGGAGGTGGATCGATCATGTTTTGGGGTTGTATTGCAGCCAGTGGCACAGGGAACATTTCACGAGTAGAAGGAAAAATGGATTCAATAAAATTTCCTAAACACACCTCAAAATCCACGGTGGATTACATCAAGAGGCATAAACTAAAGGTTTTGCCATGACCTTCACAATCTCCTGACCTCAACATAATTGAAAATCTATGGATAGACCTGGGGTGCACGTGGCAGAGTGGTTAGCACTCCTGCCTCACAGCAAGAAGGTTGTGAGTTCAAAACCCGGCCGACTCAAACATTCTCGGCTGACTCTGGTCTATCTGTGAGGAGTCTGCATGTCCTCCACGTGTTACCGTCCAAAGACATGTATGTACAGGTTAATTGGCAACTCCAAAGTGTCCCTAGTGAATGTATGTGAGGGTGAATGGTTGTTTGTCAGTGTCTAAATGTCAGCCCTGCCACTGCCGGGGTGTACCCCGCCTCAGGCCCAAAGCTGCTGGGATAGGCTCCAGTCACCCGCGACCCCTGACGGGACTAAGCGGTAGAAAATGAATGAATGAATGAATGGATAGACCTTAAAAGAGCAGTGCGTGACAGACAGCGTGAAGACTTTTGTAAGGAAGAATGGGCAAAGATACCTCAAACAAGAATTGAAAGACTCTTGGCTCGTTACAAAAAGTGTTTACAAGCTGTGATACTTGCCAAAGGGGGCAGTACAAAGTATTAACTCTGCAGGGTGCCCAAACTTTTGCAGACACCATTTTTTGTTTTCTGTTATTTTGAAAGTGTAAATGATGGAAATAAAATCTAACTTTTTTTGACTTATTGATGTCTAATATCTATGGATGTCTAATCTGTCATTTGATGCCTTTTGGAGATTTTTCCATCTTTTCTTGGCATCTTTATGCACATTATTAAAAAATTTTACCTGGGGTGCCCAAACTTTCGATCCTCACTGTAGTTTTGGTTTGTTTCACATTAGAAGAATTTAATTTGGTGCAGGTAATGTTGACATGTGTGGCTGTAATTTAAAATTGTGGTTTTTTTTTTTTTAGGCAGAAATATTTCAGTATTTGAGATTATTTTACTGTTTTTCATCTTGATTTATTTTGAAACTGTAACATGCACATTCAAAATTTCCCTTCTATCTCACAAGTGCCCCCTTCATTTTAACACCAGAATTATTGAAATACACCTTGTAGTTACAAAGATACAGTCAATTTACTGTGGACATTTTCAAGCAGACACGCCAAAAAACAGGCTCGCTTTTAAAGAAATCTGTTCTGCTTCGGTGAGTATTAAAAACACACTTTTACCAAAATAAATAAATAAACAAAAAAGATGTAAAAATAAAAGGAAGCAGCAGGACTTAGTTTTTCTAAAAAAAAAAAAAAAAAAAACTCTTGAACTGAAAATCCCAGTGGGTTTGTTCCAGAACAGGTCTGGTCAGGTTACAGACTGACCATGGCTCTGTGAAGTCGTTTTTTATATTCCACATGTTCGGGCCGGCACCACCTAAAGGTGACATGGATAATTATTTCAGACTCACAGCTGCTACACAGAGGCCTGTAGCAGGATCAGCTGTTTGTGGTCTGAGCCATTTCAAAGTGGAGAGACTCCTGGTCTTGTTGGGTCAAAGCAGGTCTAACCCTTGTCTTGTTGGGTCTTGGTTCCAGAGCAGGTCTCGGAGCAGGTCTTGGAGGTCCTGGAGACGGAACTGAATCGTCTGAAACAGTTTTACAAAGATCATCTGAAAATGTTTGAAGGAGTCCAACAATGGATTGACTCCTGGGACCTGTTCTTAGACCTGGAGGTAAGACCGGACTGAACCAGGACCAGACCGGACTGAAACAGAACCTGGAGTTAAGGCCGGACTCCAGACGTTGACTATAGTCTTGATTTCCGGTTTGGTTTCAGAGGAAAGTGTCAGATCCAACGCGGTTCATGAATCGAGGAGGAAACCTGTTGAAAGAAGAGAAACAGAGAACTGAGCTGAGCAAGAGTCTGACAAAGGTAAGACCAGCTAAAACAAAAAGGTCAAAACCTATTAAGTTAGGTGCATTCAGACAAGCTCTGTTTGGATGAACTCTAATTCGTTTCCTCGGAAAGTCTGGTTAGTTTGGGGAGGTGTAAATGCAAAGTCGAACTCTGATTCGAACCAAAAAAGCAAACCCTGGTCTGTCTAAAAAAAACGTCTTCTCTGTTTTTGGAAGAGAACCGAGAAGACCTAGGTTTTAAAAAACATTATTATTATTATTATTATTATTATTATTAGGCCCGAGCCGGTGATGACCGGGAGGGCCTATTGTTTTTGCTCGGATTTTTTTTTTTTTTTTTTTTTTGTTCTTTTTCTTTTTCTGCAAAATGATCCTAAATTTGACCCAGTGAACATGCACGAAAAGTCATTTTTATTGGTCCCAGACTTCAAGCTCAGCAAAAAATTTATGTATTTGAAGTCCCCGAAAAAAAATTCCAAAAAATGACTCAGTGGCGACCCCCTAGAAAAGTCAAAATACATTGGGCCTATGGAAAGTGAAAGTAACTTTTTTGCTACGTAGAAAAATGAAACTTGGTACATCCATAGGACACCTCAGGGCAAACAGAAAAGTCTATGACAGCCACACCCTAAACTCAACAGGAAGTCCGCCATGTGGGGTGAAAGCGTGCCACTAAAATCGCACACCTTGCGCAGAAAGATGCAAATCATTGTGTTTTAATCTAAATGGCCCCACATTTGGTGAGTATCATCTAGACACGTATGCCAACCAAAGTTGTGACTTTGTTTATGATATCTTATCGGGTATGGGTGTGGCAAGCCTGTAACGAGGTAGCCATTTTTGTGAAAATAAAATGTCTCTTAACTCTCAAACGCCTTCTCGGATCGAGTTGGAACCAAAAAGGCGTTTGTGCACATTCATGACCTAAACACAAAGATATGTAAATAAAAGGGTTAACTTTAGAAATGTCTCTCCAGCGCCCCCTACAAACTTATAATGGGACCTAAGAATTTAGTTTGTCATAGAGACATAAAATTTGGTACACACATCTCTTATGTCATGACGAGCATAAAAGCCAATGACAACTACCCCCTATCTATAAATGTGTTGCCATAGCAACGTCCCAAAAATGTGGAAAAAGTCAATGGGAAGGGAAAATTTTAGTTTGTTGTAGGCAAATGAAACTTGGTACACACATCCAGCATGGGCTTATGAACAAAAAAGCCAATGGGGACCACACCCTATCACAAACGGGAAGGCGGCCATTTTGATTTGAAAATGTGAACCGACTTAAAATACACCTCTTTTTTAAAAGAACACAGACAATAGCTGCTTCATTCCACAGACGCCAAACTTGGGCAAAATGAGCTAAACACATGTGTGTAAAATAGACAAGCGTTTTTCTAGACTTTTTTGCTCGAGTTATATATTTTCTTACTATAATTTGGTATATATTTTTTTATTATAATTTTTCTGCAAAATGATCCTCAATTTGACCCAGTAAACGTGCAACTCAAAGTAATTTTTATTGGTCCCAGACTTCAAGCCCGGCAAAAAATTTATGTATTTGAAGTCGCCGAAAAAAAAATATGAAAAATGACTCAGTGGCGACCCCTACAAAAGTCAAAATACATTGGGCCTATAGAAAGTGAAAGTAACTTTTTTCCAATGTAGAAAAATGAAACTTGGGTCATCCATAGGACACCTCAGGGCAAACAGAAAAGTCAATGACAGTCACACCCTAAACTTAACAGGAAGTCCGCCATGTGGGTGAAACGCGCCACTAAAATCGTGACCCTTGCGAAAAAGATGCAAATCATTGTGTTTTAATCTAAATGGCCCCAAATTTGGTGAGTATCATCTAGACACGTGTGCCAACCAAAGTTGTGACTTTGTTTATGATATCTTATCGGGTATGGGTGTGGCAAGCCTGTAACGAGGTGGCCATTTTATGAAAATAAACGTCTCTTAACTCTCAAACGCCTTCTCGGATCGAGTTGGACCCAAAAGGCGTTTGTGCACATTCATGACCTGAACACAAAGATATGTAAATAAAAGGGTTATCTTTAGAAATGGCTCTCCAGCGCCCCCTACAAACTTATAATGGGACCCAAGAATTTAGTTTGTCATAGAGACATGAAATTTGGTACACACATCTCTTATGTCATGATGAGCATAAAAGCCAATGACAACCACCCCCTATCTATAAATGTGTTGCCATAGCAACGTCCCAAATATTTGGAAAAGTCAATGGGAAGTGAAAATTCTAGTTTGTCGTAGGCAAATGAAACTTGGTACACACATCCAGCATGGGCTTATGAACAAAAAAGCAAATGGGGACCACACCCTATCACACACGGGAAGGCGGCCATTTTGAATTGAAAATTTGGTCCGACTTAGAATACACCTCTTTTTTAAAAAACAACAAAAAATAGCTGCTTCATTCCACAGACACCAAACTTGGGCAAAATGAGCTAAACACATGTATGTAAAATAGACAAGTGTTTTTCTAGACTTTTTTGCTCGAGTTATATTTTTTTTATTATAATTCGTGTATATTTTTATTATAATTTTTCTGCAAATGATCCTCAATTTGACCCAGTAAACCAACAACTAAAAGTCATTTTTATTGGTCCCAGACTTCAAGCCCGGCAAAAAAATTATGTATTTGAAGTCCCCGAAAAAAAAAATACGAAAAATGACTCAGTGGCGGCCCCTAGAAAAGTCAAAATACATTGGGCCTATGGAAAGTGAAAGTAACTTTTTTCCAACGTAGAAAAATGAAACTTGGTACATCCATAGGACACCTCAGGGCAAACAGAAAAGTCAATGACAGTCACACCTAAACTTAACAGGAAGTCCGCCATTTGGGGTGAACGCTGCCACTAAAATCGCACCCTTGCGCAGAAAGATGCAAATCATTGTGTTTTAATCTAAAAATTTGGTGAGTATCATCTAGACACATGTGCCAACCAAAGTTGTGACTTTGTTGTTGATATCTTATCGGGTATGGGTGTGGCAAGCCTGTAACGAGGTGGCCATTTTTGTGAAAATAAACGTCTCTTAACTCTCAAACGCCTTCTCGGATCGAGTTGGACCCAAAAGGCGTTTGTGCACATTCATGACCTGAACACAAAAATATGTAAATAAAGGGTTATCTTTAGAAATGGCTCTCCAGCGCCCCTACAAACTTATAATGGGACCCAAGAATTTAGTTTGTCATAGAGACATGAAATTTGGTACACACATCTCTTATGTCATGACGAGCATAAAAGGCAATGACAACCACCCCTATCTATAAATGTGTTGCCATAGCAACGTCCCAAATATTTGGAAAAAGTCAATGGGAAGTGAAAATTCTAGTTTGTCGTAGGCAAATGAAACTTGGTACACACATCCAGCATGGGCTTATGAACAAAAAAGCCAATGGGGACCACACCCTATCACACACGGGAAGGCGGCCATTTTGAATTGAAAATTTGGTCCGACTTAGAATACACCTCTTTTTTAAAAACAACAAAAAAGCTGCTTCATTCCACAGACACCAAACTTGGGCAAAATGAGCTAAACACATGTATGTAAAATAGACAAGTGTTTTTCTAGACTTTTTTGCTCGAGTTATATTTTTTTTTATTATAATTTGGTATATATTTTTTATTACATTTTTTTTGCAAAATGATCCTAAATTTGACCCAGTAAACGTGCAACTAAAAGTCATTTTTATTGGTCCCAGACTTCAAGCCCAGCGAAAAATTAATGTATTTGAAGTCCCGAAAAAATACGAAAAATGACTCAGTGGCGACCCTAGAAATGTCAAAATACATTGGTTCTATGGAAAATGAAAGTAAATTTTTCCAATGTAGAAATACAAAACTTGGTACATCCATAGGACACCTCAGGACAAACAGAAAAGTTTATTACAGCCATACCGTAAACTCAACAGAAAATCTACTATGTTGGGTGGAATGTGTGACCACCTAAATCTCACCCCTTGTGTCTAAAGGCTTTTCATCTAAACAGCTCCAAATTTGGTGAGTATCATCTAGACACGTGTGCAAAAAAGTTCTCAATTTGTTTTTGATACATTTGTGGCTGTGGTCGTAATGAGTCTGTGAAGAGGCAACCTTTGGGAAATAAATGCCATTTCCCAATTGCCAGGATCCTTCCTTTAGAGGAGGCCTCCAGAGCCACGGCTAGAGTCTTAGAAAACTCCTCAGAATCCTTTTACCGTGAAGTTTATGCTTTAAAGCACGAAATGCACTCCTCCGAGTGCATGTGTCCCCGCTGTCTCAAGAGGCGAGGGCCTTTATCGCCGCTATGCTTTAATTATTATTCTGCTCTTTGAGGGCAAATTTGACCCCTGAACATGCACGAAAACTCAGGAAACTTTGCCCAAAATTCAAGCCCGAAAAATTTATAGAAATGAAGTCTGCAAGAAAAATATGAAAAAATGACTCAGTGGCGACCCTGGAAAAGTCAAAATACATTGGGCCTATGGAAAGTGAAAGTAACTTTTTTCCAACGTAGAAAAATGAAACTTGGTACATCCATAGGACACCTTAGGGCAAACATAAAAGTCTATGACAGCCACACCCTAAAGTCAACAGGAAGTCCGCCGTGTGGGGTGGAACGCGCGGCCACCTAAATCAAACTCCTCGCGCAAAATGATTAAATTCATCGTGTTTTTATCTAAAAGGCCCCAAATTTGGTGAGTATCATCTAGACACGTGTGTCAACCAAAGTTATCACTTTGTTGTAGATATCTTATCGGGTATGGGTGTGGCAAGCCTGTAACAAGGTGGCCATTTTTGTGAAAATAAAATGTCTC
Organism: Perccottus glenii; assembly: GCA_024416835.2. Lineage (NCBI taxonomy): Eukaryota > Metazoa > Chordata > Actinopteri > Gobiiformes > Odontobutidae > Perccottus > Perccottus glenii. The sequence goes on from JALDQB020000068.1 coordinate 130,560, forward strand.
TTAACTCTCAAACGCCTTCTCGGATCGAGTTGGACCCAAAAAGGCGTTTGTGCACATTCATGACCTGAACACAAAGATATGTAAATAAAAGGGTTATCTTTAGAAATGGCTCTCCAGCGCCCCCTACAAACTTATAATGGGAGCTTAGAATTTAGTTTGTCATAGAGACTTCAAATTTGGTACACACATCTCTTATGTCATGACGAGCATAAAAGCCAATGACAACCACCCCCTATCTATAAATGTGTTGCCATAGCAACGTCCCAAATATGTGGACAAAGTCAATGGGAAGTGAAAATTTTAGTTTATCATAAGCAAATGAAACTTGGTACACACATCCAGTATGGGCTTATGAACAAAAAAGCCAATGGTGACACCCTATCATACACTGGAAGGCGGCCATTTTGAATTGAATATGTGAATCTTCTTAGAATACACCTCTCTTTTAAAAAAACAGTACTTTGTTTTTCTTGCCTTAGCCCAAGCATAATCTATTATTTTCAAAAGTTCAGACAGCTCCCAGGAAAACCAGGGATTGTGGAGACCTTTAACTCTAAATTACAAGGTGGTGTAACAGGCCCCAGCAGTAACACAGGCCCGAGGGGATGAAGCAGGATCCAGCCAGAAGAAGATTCAAGCAGTAGCACAGGCCCGGTTATTTGACATTACTGTGAAGTTTACGCTTTAAAGCACAAAATGCAATCCTCCGAGTACATGATTCCCCGCGGTCTCAAGGGAGGCGAGGGTCTTTATCGCCGCTTGCGGCTTTAATTATTATTATTCCGCATGGGAGTCTATGGCAGGCCATAGAACCGTTTGATAAAAAGTTGTGAAATTTGGTACACTCATTAAGGACAGTCCAGTCATTGATCTTAGTACATTTGAAGTGTCTAAGTCAATATCTCTAGCGCCACCAACTGTCCAAAGTTGGACTTATGTTTATGCTAATAACTTTTGAACCCTAAGGCCTAGAATGAAAATTCTCCCACTGATTCCTTGGGTCAAGGCGATTCGATTGCACCCTATGACGTCATTTTCCGCCTAGATAATTTTTCCGCCATTTTGAATTTTACGAAAAACCTACTTTTGCGAACTCCTCCTAGGCCGTAGCCCCTATTTTTATGAAAATTGAACCAGATCATCTCCAGACTATGGTGACAAAAACTTATTAAAAGAAAGTTGATTAGTCAAACCGTTGTCGAATACCGCTCAAATGAAATCGACTTAATGCGCACAAAAATAAAAGTCAGGCTATATCTCTGCGATGCTTTAACGTATTCTAACGAAACTTAGTATGTGTTATGTCAACCGCGACTTGAGGATGCCTGCAGAGTTTTGGCGCAGCGCCACCTAGTGGTCCGGAGATACAAAAATGTGACCTTTTTTAATTATTACTTCAGAATGCTTCGGCCAAAAATCACAAACCCGGTCTCTTTAGATTCGTGGCGTCATGCCGAGTCGTAGCATATCCAATTTTCCCGTATCAACTATTTTGGGAGTCGGCCATTTTGAATTTTGTCAAAAAGTTCTATATTTTTTGAACGCATTGCCGCATCATTACGAAACTTGGTATGCGTCTTCGGCACCAAGTCCTGAAGGTACTCAAAAAGTTTTGGGGCAGCGCCACCTTGTGGTCAAAAGTTATAACTAAATTATTAAATATGCTAATAACTTTTAATTACGTTAACCTATTGTAAAACAAATGGTCTTAATGCGTTCACTGGATCAAGCCGAGCACAGATAACACATATGTCCTATTCGCCAAACTTCTGTTTGCCATGTTGTTTTACTTTAAAAACCTACTTTTCGAACTCCTCCACACCGTTTGTCCAATTTTCAGCAAAATTGAATCATAACATCTTCAGACCATGCTGACAAAAAGTTATTAAAAGAAAGTTTATTCGTGAAACCGTTTTCAAATACCGCGCAAATGAAATTGACTTAATGCGCACAAAAATAAGTCAGGCTATATCTCTGCGATGCTTTAACATATTCTAACCAAACTTAGTATGTGTTATGTGAACTGTGACTTAAGGATGCCTGCAGAGTTTTGGGTCAGCGCCACCTAGTGGTCCAGAGATACAAAAATGTGACATTTTTTATTATTACTTCAGAATGCTTTAGCCAAAAATCACAAACCTGGTCTCTTTAGATTCGTGGCATTATGCTGAGCCGTAGCATAGCCAATTTTGCCATATCGACCATTTTGAATTTTGTCAAAGTGCTATATTTTATGAACGCATTGCCGTATCATTACAAAACTTGATGATGATTTTTTCAACCATTTAGACTGAAGTCTTATTGAAATGTCTTTAGATGCTTACTGCCGTTGGTCTGCTGCTGCCGGCCGTCGTCGTGACATTTAATGGCCTCCTTGGTGCTTGGCCCCGTCATTGCTGCTTGCAGCTATATTTATTATTATTATTATATGGGGGTGCACGTGTGTTAAAAGAATTCTATATTGTACAGTAGAATTCGTTCGCCAGATTAATGAGGAGACAGCGAGACTGTATTGAATTTAGAATGAATGGTCAGGTTTTATTCCTTTCAAGGAGAAGCAAAGTACAAACATGTCATGAGACTGTACAGGATGAATTTGCTTAACACAGTAAACAATACATGTGGTTTTATACACAGCAGTACACAGTGTTAAGGAGGAGGAGGATGTTCACTCCTCCGCACTCGGGCGACCCAGGTCGAGATGGCTTTTGACTAGGGCCTGTTTGTAATAACATAAGCAGACAGAAGAATCATATGTAAAAACTAAACATAGACACTAAAGGAAAAACACATACAATTCCCATAACATTCAAACACATACATTTCCCATAACATTCAAACACATACAATTCCCATAACATTCAAACACATACAATTCCCATAACAACGTGGCAGAGTGGTTAGCACTCCTGCCTCACAGCAAGAAGGTCGAAAGTTCAAAACCCGGCCGACCCAAACATTCTCGGCCGTCTCCGGTCTTTCTGTGAGGAGTCTGCATGTCCTCCACCTGTTACCGTGGGTTCTCTCCGGGTACTCCGGCTTCCTCCCACCGTCCAAACACATGCATGTACAGGTTAATTGGCAAAACTAAAGTGTCCCTAGTGAAAAAATGTGAGAGTGAATGGTTGTCTGTCACTGTCTGTCTCTAAATGTCAGCCCTGCGACTAACTGGCCACTGTCCAGGGTGTACCCCGCCTCAGGCCCAAAGCTGCTGGGATAGGCTCCAGTCACCCGCGACCCCTAACGGGACAAAGCGGTAGAAAATGAATGAATGAATGAAGTATTATTATTTAATAAATGAATTAAATAGTTCAAAGGAGGTAAGAATGCAAAGTGTACCGAACAGCAAACCAAAGGCAGGAAGCAGACCATGGTGCTACGTACAGCGGGTAAACGCAACTATAACAAACGCAACTCGTTTTGAGACGTAAAGTGGTGAGGGGGTTAAAACGCTGATAGAACTATGGTCAGACATAAATGTATCACAGTTGCCCGCTACAATAAACGGTATTTTCAAGCTTATTACGGGAAATTTTAGGTTTTGGGATTGTACAGAAGACCTTACAATTATAAATATTGTGATTAATCACTTTAGCAGTAAATAAGTACGATCACATTTCAGGGCGGTATCCTCTCTCGTTCTTGTAGTGGTCTCATTTGGTCTAAATAAAAAACATGTCTATGGTCCGCTGCCTCGTGATTCTCACACTGAGCCCATTATTGTAGAATATAGTAGTTTTTTAAATTCTTGCCAAAACAAAAAAGACAAGAATCCTTTACGTCTGATGCTCTATATGCTGCTTGTCCTCTACTTCAGTATTTATTGCTGCAGCATCACCACAGGCGAGGAGGGTAACTGCGTTATTCAGAAGGTTTAGTTCATTTGAAGTGCAGTCCCCAATCGAACCGAGTCTATCGCAATATTAGGTGTGAAAACAACCTTCAAGTCCAGCTAAACCTGGTCATGAATATGCAACAGTCTCTAAACAGAGAACATTCTAATCCCTGTTGAACCTGTTCTGATCCCTCTAAAACGTGTTCTAATCCCTGTTGAACCAGCTGGAGCGGCAGCTGAAAGTCCAGATCTCTCAATGGGAGTCCTCAGAGTCCAGACCATTCCTGGTCCAGGGTCAGGATTTCCTCCAGTTTGTGGAACAACAGTGGAACCAGCTCCAGGAGCAGAAGGAACGGGAGAAACTCGAGCGGGTAATCCACCTAGACCAGGTTTAGACCAGGTGGTTTAGACCAGGTGGTTTAGACCAGGTGGTTTAGACCAGGTTTAGTCCTGGGTAAGACCTGGTTTAGACCTGATACAGGTTTAGTCCGGTCTAACACTTTTATTTCATGAGCAGCACCTGAAGAAGAGCCGTCAGACCGAGGAGGACATGCTCTACGGGACCACAGTCCGGACTCCCTCCAAACGCCGATTCATGGGCTCACAGTCTCCCTCCAAGTTCCAGAACCAGACCCGGAGTCCAGCCTTCAGCAGGAACCAGGCTCTGACCAAGTCCCAAACCTTCAACAAGACCCGCCGAGTCCTGGTACTGGTCTGGACTTTACAGAACTGTCTCTGGGGAAAATGAAAATAGAGTAAACAAATAAAAAGGGCTGTAAACCTTACTTCCCTAACCCTAACTAGGGATGCACCGAAATGAAATTCTTGGCCGAAGGCCGAATACCGAACGCGGTGTTTCACATTTTTTCCATTTATTTTGCCAATTTTTTCACCATTACAATAATTAAATAGTAAAAATTTGCTTTTTACTATTTTGTGTTGCTTTTCAGATAAAAAAATCAAATAACAAAAATACAATTTCAAAATATTTATTTAACTAACAATGAGCAATACATTTGTTATGGTATTTATTAATCTTCCTTAATGTAAGATAATAAAAAAATATTTAGTTTAGTATCAAATGTGATACTTAATTTTAATACTGTATTAGTAAATGTTAACATTAAGATTAATAAATGCTGTTAATAAGGGTTTTTCATTGTTAGTTAATGTTAAAAATAGAAACTACTTATAAAGTGTTACCATAATCCAAAATATAAATAAAATCTTAAATTAATTTCCCAAACAAGTAGCCTACCTGCGTGCCATCTGCGCCAGGTCGGGAAAGCGGCCTTGATTGGTCCTCCAAAATTCGAGAGGGTTATTGCTCGTGGGGAGAGGGACTTCTGAGAGATACATCTAACTGTTGAGCGGTCGAGCTTGTCCTCTGTCTTGCAAATGGGTTATTCTCTTGGAGGATCTCATCGAACATGTCAGACAGCGAGACTGTGCGCGGCTCATCTGTATTACGAGCCCATTTACTCTCTGCGCTGTTTTCATCTCCTGCGCTGTACATCACCCGACCGTCTCCATTACCTAGCGACTTTCCCAAATCCAACTCGGCCTGGATCATTTCTCGTGTGCTCATCTTTTCCCCCACATCCAATTAATGATCTGATGCAGTACAGGGGTTCTGAGTCCGCCTGACTAAATCGTGTGCTGACAGCTTCTAAGAGCGCACTTTTAGTAGTTTTCACTCCGTGGTCTGTTTCACTTGAAGTATGTTTTTGCAGATGCACCCCGTCTGGACAATTCAGCAGAACAATGTCTGCAAACGGCCGTTTTTGCCTCTTTCTCTGACACTTTAAAGTGCTTCCACACTGCTGACATGTTTGCTGCATAAAGCCCGCTCCTCTCACTCTACGCGGGTTATTTGATTGCGTCATTAAAAACGCCTTTTTACTTATTCGGCCGAACACCGAAAGGGCTATTTTCGGCCGAATAATTTCGGCTGCCGAACATTCGGTGCATCCCTAACCCTAACCCCTCTAACCTTGTAATTTGTCAGAGAGAACATTAGAGATGGCAATACATAAAAAAGGAAGGTGATGGTTACACCAGTAAAATACCTCAGGAAAACACACATCTGTTAGCACACACTCACACTAACCAGCTCACACTAACCAGCTCACACTAACCAGCTCACACTAACCAGCTCACACTAACATATTCACACTAACCAACTCGCACTAACCAGCTCACACTAACCAGCTCACACTAACCAGCTCACACTAACCAACTCACACTAACCAACTCACACTAACCAGCTCACACTAACCAACTCACACTAACCAGCTCACACTAACATATTCACACTAACCAACTCGCACTAACCAACTCGCACTAACCAGCTCACACTAACCAGCTCAAACTAACCACCTCACACTAACCAACTCACACTAACCAACTCACACTAACCAGCTCACAATAACATATTCACACTAACCAGCTCACACTAACCAACTCACACTAACCAACTCACACTAACCAGCTCACAATAACATATTCACACTAACCAGCTCACACTAACCAACTCACACTAACCAACTCACACTAACCAGCTCACACTAACCAATCCACACTAACCAACTCACACTAACCAACTCACACTAACCAGCTCACACTAACCAGCTCACAATAACATTCTCACTAACCCTAACCACTAACCCTAACCCTGGTTTAAACTGGTCAAAGTCATTAGGTAGAAGTAAATGGAAATTTAGTTTTATAACATTTTGAATTGATTTCTGTTTTATTTGGTTCAAACTGGTTCTCACTGTTTTTTCTGTTAAAGCTCAGCGGCTGCAGTTCATCAACCAACAGCTCCGTGCGTTCTCTTCAGGGACAGGTGTGTCGCTCACCTGGGCCCCGGCCCCCTCTGTCCTCTGGTCAAGTAAGTCCCACAGACCAAGTCCTGGCCTAGTCCTGTTCTGGTCCTGCTCTGGTCTAGTCGTGGTATGGTTCTGATCTGGTCCTGGCCTAGTCCTGATCCTGGTCTTGGTCCTGACCTAGTTCTGGTCTGAGCCTTGCCCTGGTCTGGTTTGGTCCGGGCCTTGTACGGGGCTGGTCCTGGACTGGTCTGGTCTAGTCCTGGTCCTGGTCCTGG
>JALDQB020000068.1:147500-165000 GCA_024416835.2 Perccottus glenii
CCGGATCAACGCACGCAAGGCTGCAGGCCCGGATGGCATTCCTGGACGCGTGCTTAGGGCATGTGCTGAGCAGCTTGCAGGGGTCTTCACAGACATTTTCAACCTGTCCCTCATCCAAGCAACTGTGCCAACATGTTTTAAGTCCACATCCATTGTGCCAGTACCAAAAAACTCCTCCCCAATGTGCCTGAATGACTATCGCCCGTAGCACTCACTCCCATCATTATGAAGTGCTTGAGCGACTGGTCCTAGCACACCTCAAAGACTGCCTCCCACCCACACTGGACCCACACCAATTTGCCTACTGCAGAAATAGGAGCACAGAGGATGCAGTATGCACAGTGCTGCACTCTGCACTCACACACTTGGACAATAACAACACATATGTTAGGATGTTGTTTGTTGACTTCAGTTCAGCATTTAACACCGTCATTCCCTCCAAGTTGACCACAAAACTTGGAGACCTGGACATTAACACCTCCCTCTGCAACTGGATTATGGACTTTCTGACCAACAGGCCTCAGCATGTTCGGTCAGGCAACACCCACTCCACCACCATCACACTCAACACTGGCGTACCACAGGGCTGTGTGCTGAGCCCATTCCTTTACTCCCTTTACACCTACGACTGCAAGCCTGTGCATGGATCCAACTCCATCATTAAGTTTGCAGACGACACCACGGTGATTGGCCTCATCACAGACAACGATGAGACTGCCTACAGGGAAGAGGTACAGCACCTGGCCACATGGTGCGCTGACAATAACCTGCTCCTTAACACCACTAAGACAAAGGAGCTCATTGTGGACTTCAGGAAGAAAAAAGGAGGCACGCATGACCCCATCCACATTAATGGTATGGTTGTTGAACGTGTCTCCAGCTTCAAGTTCCTGGGAATCACCATCTCGGAGGAACTGTCCTGGACCACAAACACCTCCAGCCTGGTCAAGAAGGCTCACCAGCGCCTCTTCTTCCTCAGGACACTGAAGAAGAACCAGCTGTCTTCAGCCATCCTGGTGAACTTCTACCGGTGTGCGATCGAGAGCATCCTGACCAGTTGCATCACAGTCTGGTATGGAAACTGCTCAGTGGCTGACCGCAAAGCACTGCAGAGGGTGGTGAAAACTGCCCAGCGCATCACAGGGACACCACTTCCTGCTATTGAGGACATCCAGAGGAAACGCTGTCTATGTCGAGCTCGCAGCATTCTTAAAGACTCCTCTCACCCTGACCATAGACTGTTTAACCTCTTGCCCTCCGGGAGGCGCTTCAGGAGCCTCCGGACAAAGACCACAAGACTCAGGAACAGCTTTTTCCCTACAGCTGTCTCCTTACTGAACTCTGCCCTCTGACACCACCACACACACAGACTCCTCCCCCACATCACCACTGCGTCTGACTGATTTATTTATTATTTACAAGCAAACAGTAAACTTATTACTTCCACTACATCCATTTGCACACTGTAATATTTTCTATGCACTGTACTGTCCATTGCACTAGTGTAAATGATGTTCATATGTTCATAGTTCTGCCGATAGTGTACATACACTTTTACATAATCCATCTGTATAGTATGTTCATAGTACACCTACCTGTATATCATGCTTATAGTATTTAAAATCTGTCAATTATGTCCATAATACTTATCTGTATAGTTATTGTACATATTATAGACCTTGTATATTCTGTACTTACTGCTTATTGCACTTCTGGTTAGATGCTAACTGCATTTTGTTGCCTTGTACTTGTGTAATGACAATAAAGTTGAATCTAATCTAATCTAGTGTGTGTGTGTGTGTGTGTGTGTGTGTGTGTGTGTATGTATGCATGTATGTGTGTGTGTGTGTGTGTGTGTATGACACACACACATCATTGACAGTGTCGTATCATTGACAGGAACAGACAGTTGAAACGAATGAGTGACTGCGCCTAGGCTTATATCATTATATTTTTGTGTTGTTCTTTGAATTATATTTAGGCCCGAGCCGGTGATGACCGGGAGGGCCTATTGTTTTTGCTCGAACATTTTTTTTTTTTTTTTTTTTATTTATTTATTTTTTTTTCCCACTTTGATCCTAAATTTGACCCAGTGAACATGAACGAAAAGTCATTTTTATTGGTCCCAGCCTTCAAGCCCGGCGAAAAATTTATGTATTTGAAGTTGCCGAAAAAAAATTACAAAAAATGACTCAGTGGCGGCCCCTAGAAAAGTCAAAATACTTTGGGCCTATGGAAAGTGAAAGTAACTTTTTTCCAACGTAGATAAATGAAACTTGGTACAGCCATAGGACACCCCAGGGCAAACAGAAAAGTCTATGACAGCCACACCCTAAACTTAACAGGAAGTCCGCCATGTGGGGTGAAACCATAGATAGTATAATTATGGATGATATCCGCCCATTGGTCCCCTATTCACCAATATTGCATTACGAATGGGCAATAAAATGGCTGTTACATCCGGGATTTTCGGGTTTTACTCCATAGTAAAACAATAGTTTTTATATAGCATAAACCAACGTAATTTTCAAAAATCCCCCCCCCCCCCAGAGTTGTCACGTAGTAAAAACTTAGCTCTAGAGACCGGAGCCATCTTTTGTACCAGGCTGTGAACATGATTTCTACACTTGTAAAGTCGCCATTGGGTTTCTCCTTATATTTCTGCTTTTGGAGCCTGCCCTCTGGTGGACGGAGGTATATTGCTGTATTTCGCTGTAAAATCACCGTATGGCGGCGCCCTTACACGACGACCATTTAAGAGGTACCATGGGAGAGGGTTGGGTGAAACGCGCGGCCACTAAAATCGCACCCCTTGCGCAGAAAGATGCAAATCATTGTGTTTTAATCTAAATGGCCCCAAATTTGGTGAGTATCATCTAGACACATGTGTCAACCAAAGTTGTGACTTTGTTTATGATATCTTATCGGGTATGGGTGTGGCAAGCCTGTAACGAGGTGGCCATTTTTGTGAAAATAAAATGTCTCTTAACTCTCAAACGCCTTCTCGGATCGACCCAAAAAGGCGTTTGTGCACGCTCTCCAGCGCCCCCTACAAACTTATAATGGGACCCAAGAATTTAGTTTGTCATAGAGACATGAAATTTGGTACACACATCCAGTATGGGCTTATGAACAAAAAAGCCAATGGGGACCACACCCTATCACACACGGGAAGGCGGCCATTTTGAATTGAAGATGTGAACCGACTTAAAATACACCTCTTTTTTAAAAAACAACAAAAAATAGCTGCTTCATTCCACAGACACCAAACTTGGGCAAAATGACCTAAACACATGTATGTAAAATAGACAGGCATTTCTCTTGTCGTTTTCGCTCGAGTTATATTTTCTTTTATTATAATTTGGTATATTTTTTTTTATTATAATTTTTCCACAAAATGATCCTCAATTTGACCCAGTAAACGTGCAACTAAAAGTCATTTTTAATGGTCCCAGACAAGCCCGGCGAAAAATTTATGTATTTGAAGTTCCCGAAAAAAATATACGAAAAATGACTCAGTGGCGACCCCTAGAAAAGTCAAAATACATTGGGCCTATGGAAAATGAAATTAAATTTTTCCAATGTAGAAATACAAAACTTGGTACATCCATAGGAAATCTACTATGTGGGGTGGAATGTTTGACCACCTAAATCTCACCCCTTCTGTCTAAAGGCTTTCATCTAAACGGCTCCAAATTTGGTGAGTATCATCTAGACACGTGTGCCAAAAAAGTTATCAATTTGTTTTTTGATACATTTGTGGCTGTGGTCGTAATGAGTCTGTGAAGAGGCAGCCATTTCTTTGGGAAATAAATGCCATTTCCCAATTGCCAGGATCCTTCCTTTGGAGGAGGCCCCTCCAGAGCCAAGACTAGAGTCTTAGAAAACTCCTCAGAATCCTTTGGAACTTGTAACCTTGTACTTTTAGACAAGTTATATTTACATTTTGCCTTTTTAAACAGGGGGGTGCAGCGATTCCTGAGTCATCTCAAATCTCCAGCCAGTACTTTGTTTTTCTCGCCTTAGCCCAAGCATAATCTATTATTTTCAAAGGTTCAGACAGCTCCCAGGAAAACCAGGGATTGTGGAGACCTTTAGCTCTAAATTACAAGGTGGTGTAACAGGCCCCAGCAGTAGCACAGGCCCGGTTATTTGACATTACCGTGAAGTTTACGCTTTAAAGCACGAAATGCGATCCTCCGAGTGCATGTGTCCCCGCGGTCTCAAGGGAGGCGAGGGCCTTTATCGCCGCTTGCGGCTTTAATTTTTGTTATTTTCTTATTAAATTAAAATAATTATTTTTTTATTATATAATAATTTAATTACTTTAGGCTATAAAAAAAATTTAGTCGGCTCTTCAGATATGTGAGCTGGCTCCCATCGTTTACATTTGCGAACGACCCCTCACTATCGTAAATTTGCATGATTTTTTTCTAGCAAATTTGCATGTTTAAAAATGTTTAAGGGCCACTTAATGTTTCTTTTCATTAAGTGGCCCTAATAGCCTTCGTAGTGAATAAATGCCCTTCACAAGAAATCAATGCCCATCCACGTTTTTCATTTACAACCAATGACTGTATAACATATGGACGTTTTCCGCCCATTGGTCCCCGATTCACCGATGTTGTCGTTATGACAGGGCAATAAAATGGCGGTTACATCCGGGCTTTTTGGCTTTTACTGCAGTAAAACAATAGTTTTCAGATAGCATAAACAGACTTATTACTCAAAAATTCAGTCGTCATGTTTTAAAAACTTAGCTTTAGAGACTGGAGCCATCTTTTGTACCAGGCTGTAAACTGGATTTTTACACTTGTAAAGTCTTGGGTTTCTCCTTATATTTTCTGCTTTTGGAGCCTGCCCTCTGGTGGTTTATCGCTGTATGGTGGCACCCTTACTCAAGGACCTTTTAAGGGGTTCCATGAGAGAGGCTTGTTTACAACTTTGAAAGCAATCCAAAACATTCACATTGTTGTTTCAAAGCTACAATAGAATCTGGGCTTTAACATTTCTGTTAACGGCAGGCTAAGCCATGGGGGTTTATACTGAAGACCGTCACACTGAACATTTTACATGTTTAGGCTGTTTATTGCTCCATCTCATAAGGATAGGAAATCAGACTCTTACTTTAAGCCTAATGTCAGTGCTGTAAAAAGAGACCATATAGAATGTGCAACAGTGACGAGACGTTAAAGGACGGTAAACAGAAAGTTTTCCATAAAACACCCCGCTGCCATGATCCAGGCCCATAGACAACACTGGTGAGTGCACTCACTAATAGTGTGCCCAATTAATTCATGGCGTGCACAGACACAGCAGCCCACGAAGAAAACAAACTAAACACACGTGGCTCCTACAAAATGTATACATTCATCCAATAAAAAAGAAACTAGGCCCAAATTAAACTTAATTTTAGAATTTCTGTAGCCCATTGAAGTTACGCTATTTTCCAAGCGCGTTGCATCCATTCATGTGAGGACCTTGATTGTTCCTCCCTCGGGTGGATGATAGTTGTCAATTCCACTCTTTGCAGCACCTTTGTAAATTTACTTTTTCCGATTTCTTCGTGTAGTCAAGGAAGAAGTATTCTTTTTACTTTTCCAGGTAAGCGACTGAAGCTCCATGGTTCTAAGTCTGACTTTTTGTGTCTGTATCCTAAGAATCTCACCACAATGTGGCGGGCGGTCTTGTGGGAGCAGTGGGCCCTCTCGATGATAATGTCGACTACGTCCCCACTGTCTGTAAACCAGCAGACAACATATCCATTACACAGACCGCCATACTGCTGCCCCACTCAGAGTCCTCCAGGACTCCTTGGATCCTCAGGTAGTTTCTCCTGCTATAATTATATCTCTCCCTTTGGCTAGACTAACCTAAATTTAGCTGGTTGTATTTTGATTAAAGCTTTTTTATCCATGGTATTGATCATTTAAAAATAATATGGCCTTTATAGGCTCCAACATAACAACCCGATTACAAAAAAGTTAGGACACTGTACAAATTGTGAATAAGAAAGGAATACATTAATTTACAAATCTCAAACTTATATATTTTTTTACAATAGAATATAGATAACATATAAAATGTTTAAAGTGAGACATTTTGAAATGTCATGCCAAATATTGGCTCATTTTGAATTTTATGAGAGCTACACATTTAAAAAAGTTGGGACAGGTGGAAATAAGAGGCCGGAAAAGTTAAATGTACAAATAAGGAACAGCTGGAGGTCACGTTTGCAACTTATCAGGTCAATGTGCAACATGCTTGGAATTAAAAGAGCCTCTCGGGGGGGCAGTGTCTCTCAGAAGTCAAGATGGACATTCTCCCAATGATGCAGCAAAAAATAGTGGAGCAATATCAGAAAAGAGTTTCTCAGAGAAAAATTGCAAAGAGTTTGAGGTTCTCATCTTCTACAGTTCATAATATCCTCCAAAGATTCAGAGAATCTGGAACAATCTCTGCGAGTAAGGGTCGAGGACAGAAAACCAGACTGGAGGCCCGTGATATTCGGGCCCTTAGACGACACTGCATCACAAACAGGAATGTTACTGTAATGGAAATCACAACATGGCTCAGGAACACTTCCAGAAAACATTGTCGGTGAACACAATCCACCAGGCCTTTCCCTGTTGTCGACTAAAACTCTATAGGTCAAAAAAGAAGTCATATGTAAACATGATCCAGAAGCTCAGGTGTTTTCTCTGGAGCCAAGGCTCATTTAAAATGGACTGTGGCAAAGTGGAAAACTGTTCTGTGTCAAACAAATAAAATGTGAAGTTCTTTTGGGAAAACTTGGGACACCATGTCATCGGGACTAAAGAGGACAAGGACAACCCAAGTTGTTCTGAGCTCAGTTCAGAAGCCTGTATCTCTGACGGTCTGGGGTTGTATGAGTGAGTGTGACATGGGCAGCTTACACATCTGGAAAAACACCATCAATGAAAGGTATATCCAAGTGTACTGTTATCCTGTTGTCTTGATGACTGTATGCCTGTGTTACGTATGTTGTAACAGTGACTGTAGTTATAACAACTTGTAATGTCTGTACATTTGCAATTTCATTTTCCTGAAGATCATTGAGCCTGAATGAAAAAAATTGGGCTGCATGGTGCGGCTTGTATTCTTTGTGTCCATTTATGTATACATGTCTTATGATCCACACAAAATGAATTTCCCCTTGGGGATCAATAAAGTACTATCAATCAATTACAACATGGCTGCGTAGAAGAAGGATCTGGTTCTGAAATGTCCAGATCTTTCACCCAGAGAAAACATTTAGTGCATCACAAAGAGAAAGATAAGACAAAGAAGACCTGAGGCAGTTGAGCAACTAGAAGCCTGTATTAAACAAGAATGGGACAACATTCATTTATTTTCTCAGTTTAAGCATTTGATGTTATCTATGTTGTATTCTGAATAAAATATTACAATTTGAAACTCCCGACCCGGCTCCAAAGTACCCACCGGGCTGCCAGTCCAGCTCTGGGTGGTGTACTAACCCAATGGGAATACTTCAGTAATAAGATCTTTGGAAAACATCTCATATAAAAGGAATCATAAGAAGTTAACCTAAAAATAAAATATGGAATATTGAAATGCAAAATAATAGACATAGTAGACAATGAAGAAAGGTCATTTATTCTGTACAAAGGGTTTCAGTCTCAACACAAGGAATGTTACAGAAAGTTCTGGTTCAGACCTGATCAATTCCTGGTTCAGACCCGGTCTAGGTCCTATTGTGCAGAAGAGACTCGAGGAGGCGGCTGCTGTTGGTGATGGCTGTGGTCACAGTGATGAACCTGTAACCTGAATAAATAATAATGTGTGATTATTAACCTAAGAATAAAGAAAATATTTCAAAGGCATCTGTAGGAATAAAGCTAAAAACGTTTGGTCCTCATCAAGAGTTTATATTGTTCAGAGGGAGGGGCTCAACCTGAGAATACTGTGATTGGACGAGAGCTGGTTACAGTGTGAGTGTCTCAGAGTGGTTCAGAGTTGAATGGGCAGTGTGAGTGTCTCAGAGTGGTTCAGGGTTTAATGGGCAGTGTGAGTGTCTCAGAGTGGTTCAGAGTTGAATGGGCAGTGTGAGTGTCTCAGAGTGGTTCAGAGTTGAATGGGCAGTGTGAGTGTCTCAGAGTAGTTTAGAGTTGAATGGGCAGTGTGAGTGTCTCAGAGTGGTTCAGAGTTGAATGGGCAGTGTGAGTGTCTCAGAGTAGTTCAGAGTTGAATGGGCAGTGTGAGTGTCTCAGAGTGGTTCAGAGTTGAATGGGCAGTGTGAGTGTCTCAGAGTGGTTCAGAGTTGAATGGGCAGTGTGAGTGTCTCAGAGTAGTTCAGAGTTGAATGGGCAGTGTGAGTGTCTCAGAGTGGTTCAGAGTTGAATGGGCA
The DNA here is from genome assembly GCA_024416835.2 of Perccottus glenii. Lineage (NCBI taxonomy): Eukaryota > Metazoa > Chordata > Actinopteri > Gobiiformes > Odontobutidae > Perccottus > Perccottus glenii. Next base: position 155,890 of record JALDQB020000068.1, read on the forward strand.
GTGTGAGTGTCTCAGAGTGGTTCAGAGTTGAATGGGCAGTGTGAGTGTCTCAGAGTGGTTCAGAGTTGAATGGGCAGTGTGAGTGTCTCAGAGTGGTTCAGAGTTGAATGGGCAGTGTGAGTGTCTCAGAGTAGTTCAGAGTTGAATGGGCAGTGTGAGTGTCTCAGTGGTGGCTCAGTGGTAGAGCGGTCCTTCAACCAGAAGGTAGGCGGTTCGAGTACCGCTCTCCCCACAGTTCATACTGTTGTTGTGTCCTTGGGCAAGACACTTAACCCTCATTGCCTCCAGTGTTGTTCCAGCTGTAACACTGGTGAATAAAACCTTAATGTAAGTCGCTTTGAATGAAAGCGTCAACTAAAAATGTAATAATGTAAAATGTTAATATAACACTGGTGAATGGAAGCTTCATGTAAGTCGTTTTGGATAAAAGCTTCTGCTAAATGACTAAATGTAAAAGAGTTCCAACTGTTTTTGAAATGTTTTGTACCTTTCTCTCGGCCGAGGAAACGCAGAGCAGCAATCTCAGAGAAAGTACATCCACCGAGGAACAGAACCAGGACTCGTCTGTGAGACTCAGAGCCAGAAGTCTGCTCCGGACCAGATCTGTTCACTGAGAAACAGACAAAAAGAACAAGGATTTCCATTATGTTTTATTATGAGCTATTTCCGTTATACACGTTATACATCAGAGTTATACCCATAGAGGCCATAGATATTTGTCATATATTATGACAAATTATGTTATTAAAAAACAAAAAGCCTTTCAGTCAAAGATAAAAGAGCAGGAGGTGCAAGAGTCACTTATTAAGTGTCTTATTATTATTATTAAACTCTTATTTGTCGCCGCTACATCAATAAGAGGCTCCGGCCGTAATTTTATCCCTAATTTAATTTCAAACAACAGCATCCCAACAACCACTCTCCTTCTGTGTCCAGTCTCCACAGCAACTCTCGTCAACAGCCTCTGCTCTGTACGCATCTCCTCCCTATCACCCATTACAGCCTCAGATCTTCAGCAGTCATATTCTCCACCTGCCTCTTGGACCTTATCCATCCTCACTGGTCAAATCATGCCTCCCCTTCCTCCGCCCACTCCGACATCATCACCTTATCCCTAACCTCAGGTACCGTTCCCTCCGCCTTTAAACTTGAAACCCATACTCAAAAATCCAGGAATTGACCCTGAAGACCCCAAAAACTTGTCCAACCTCCCCGTTCTGTCTACAATCCTTGAACGCTCTGTTGCCTCACAATTAAAACAACATCTCCACCCCAACCAGCTATAGAAAACTTTTCAGTCTGGATTCCCCTCCCACCACAGAAACCTCTCAAAGTCACGACTTTTTACTCCTGGTCCTGGACCAGTCTTGGTCCTGTACTGGTCCTGGTCCATGTCTGGTCCTGGTCTTGTAGAGACTTGTACCTGTGGCATTGAACTCGTGTCCGTTTAAAAGACGAGTCACTTCCTCCAAACCAGACCAGCCATCTCTCTCCAGGACCTGAGACAGAGAAACCTGGTCAAGACCTTCCTATCCTGGTCTAACCCAAGTTTAGTCCAGTTTTAGTCCAAGTTTTAGTCCAGGTTTAATCTTGTGGATAAAATGTCCGGTTGTAGTCCTGTACCTGTTCGATGAGTCTGCAGCTCAGAGGAACGTAGGCTCCACTGAAAATGTAGGCCATGTCTTTTGGAACTCTCAGGTCGTACTCCTCGGATTTAGGGACCTGATCAGACCAGGAACACAAAAAAGGACGGTATAGTTTTTTAGATTTAAATAAATTATATGAAAACTAATTTTAATCCCCTACAGTTTCACTAACATCCAGGAGAGGGAACTTACCAGGTTGAGTTTCTTGCTCAGAGCTCGAAAGTTGCTCTTTTTGGACAAAGACGAGATGGCTTCAGTCAGTTTTCCTGAAGGAAACAAATAAACAGAAGAACAGCTGTGTTCAGTTTGTCTCTAAGAGTTTTCTGGAGGTTTATCTGAGTCAGAACAGATTTTGTAGATTTGTTTTTATGTAAATGAATCTAGACTTGTTCCAAAAAACGTGTTAGAACAAGTTGGTCTCAGACGAAAAAAATAATCTGACTCGAGGAAAATATTAGTGATGTTTGATTGGATAAATTAAATAACACCTGCACTGACTGAATAAAACTCCACACAAAGACTGTTACTGATCTGTGAAAAGTAAAAAAGAAACAAAAAAATTAACAAAATTATTAAAAACTACAATAAAAACAAGAAAAATAAAATGAGAACAGAGCTGGGTTTCTGTAAATGTGTCTACAGCGCTTTTGTTTTGGGTGTTTTATCTGGATTCTCAGATGTGTGGTCCTCAGGTGTACATGTTACAAGTGTAACAGTGTGATATTTACCTGCGGTCTTGTCGTTGACGAGGCGTCCAACCCTAGTCTCGACGACGCTCAGAGTCTCCACCGTGTGCTGCTCCTGAACCAAACCCAGCTGCTTCAGGTTAACAAAGGTCAACAGGTGCGCCACACCGTAACTCTGTGAGGAACAGGTGAGGAGGTTTAAGTTGGTCTTGAACAGCTTTTAGGAGGTTGTAGTTGGTCTCACCTGCAGGTACTGGGCCTTGAGTGAGCGCAGGTCTTTAGGTAAGAGCCCTGTTAAAACATACTGGAGTTTATCTGTGAAGTAATGATATAAACCTACGACAGGCCAGTCTTTTATTTAAGACTCCTGTTTATATATATATATATATATACACACACACACATATACACACACACACACACACACACACACACATATACACACACACACACACAGTGTTTATAAAAGAGTTTCTGACCGTTCTCTGTGAGCGACAGGAGACACAGCAGCCTTAGAGACTCCACCATAGACACCTGAGGAAAACATATGAGCATTAAACTCACCAGTCTGTCTCTCAACTGTCTGTCTTCTGTCTGTCTGTCACCCGCCTGTCTCCTGTCTCTCAACTGTCTGTCTCTCATCCATTATTTTGGATGTTATGTGTTTTATTTCTGTGTACTTATTTAGTTATTCATTATGAGTTTATATTATTGGGGCAGCAGTAGCTCAGTGGGTAGAGCGGCCGTCCTTCAACCGGCGGGTGGGTGGTTCAAGCCCCGCTCGAAACATCCCAAAACTAATCTCAGTGGGACTTTCCTGGTTAAATAAAGGTTTAAAAAAAAAAAAACTATACTTTTGTATGGTTTACAATTAAGTATGGGATGTTATATTCATACATCTAGAAGCATATTAATAGAAAAGAGAAAATATAATGTCAGAGTGTATGGTTTTGAAACATGATTAGTTTAATGAACACACACACAGGGAAGATCTGGTTAAAGATAGAGACATGGGTGCCTCGTACCAAAGAGGTTACTGGGGAACTGCCAAAAAAAAAAAAAAACTGTATAAAAACCAAGCCTCTCCCATGGTACCTCTTAAATGGTCCTCGTGTAAGGGCGCCGCCATACGGTGATTTTACAGCGAAATACAGCGATATACCTCCGTCCACCAGAGGGCAGGCTCCAAAAGCGGAAATATAAGGAGAAACCCAATGGCGACTTTACAAGAGTAAAACTCATGTTTACAGCCTGGTACAAAAGATGGCTCCGGTCTCTAGAGCTAAGTTTTTACTACATGACAACTCCGGGGGTGAATTTTGAAAATTATGTTGGTTTATGCTATCTAAAAACTATTGTTTTACTATGGAAAAAGCCCGGATGTAACGGCCATTTTATTGCCCATTCGTAACGACAATATTGGTGAATAGGGGACCAATGGGCGGATATCATCCATAATTATACTATCTATGATAAAAACCCAAGTTTGATGTGAAGACCTTTAGTAGAGCTGGGGATGGTCTACTTCGGTCATTTGTTGTCGTTACAATAAAGATTCTATGACATTGAACTGGTTGTGTGTTCATGAGTTGTTCCATACCAGCGTGCCGTCTCCTATCTCTCACCCGTCTGTCTCTCACCCGTCTGTCTCCTGTCTCTCACCCGTCTGTCTCTCACCTGTCTCTCTCCTGTCTGTCTCTCACCCATCTGTCTCCTGTCTCTCACCCGTCTGTCTCTCACCCATCTCTCTCCTGTCTGTCTCTCACCCGTCTCTCTCCTGTCTGTCTCTCACCCATCTGTCTCCTGTCTCTCACCTGTCTCTCTCCTGTCTGTCTCTCACCCATCTGTCTCCTGTCTCTCACCCGTCTCTCTCCTGTCTGTCTCCTGTCTCTCACCCATCTCTCTCCTGTCTCTCACCTGTCTGTCTCTCACCTGTCTCTCTCCTGTCTGTCTCTCACCCATCTGTCTCCTGTCTGTCTCTCACCCGTCTCTCTCCTGTCTGTCTCTCACCCATCTGTCTCCTGTCTCTCACCTGTCTCTATCCTGTCTGTCTCTCACCCATCTGTCTCCTGTCTGTCTCTCACCCATCTGTCTCTTGTCTCTCACCTGTCTCTCTCCTGTCTGTCTCTCACCCGTCTGTCTCCTGTCTGTCTCTCACCCGTCTGTCTCCTGTCTGACTCTCACCTGTCTGTTGATGTGCTCTTCAATGAAGGTGATGCACTTTCTGATCTCGAACCCCTCCAACAGAGCTGCGAGGAGAGTCACACAAGGAACAAAGGTAAATACGGGGGAACATAGAAAAATCACAGGTAAACACAGGTGAACACAGGTAAACACAGGTGAACACAGGTAAACACAGGTAAAACAGGTGAACACAGGTATACACAAGAAAACACAGGAAAAACAGGTGAACACAGGTATACACAGGTAAACACAGGTATACACAGGTGAACACAGGTATACACAGGTAAACACAGGAAAAACACAGGTGAACACAGGGAAAACACAGGTAAAACACAGGTGAACACAGGAAAAACACAGGTAAACACAGGTAAAACAGGTGAACACAGGTAAAACACAGGTGAACACAGGTAAAACAGGTGAACACAGGTAAAACACAGGTGAACACAGGTAAAACACAGGTGAACACAGGTAAAACAGGTGAACACAGGTAAAACACAGGTGAACACAGGTAAAACACAGGTGAACACAAGTAAACACAGGAAAAACACAGGTAAAACACAGGTGAACACAGGTAAGCACAGGAAAGCACAGGAAAAACACAGGTGAACACAGATAAAACACAGGTGAACACAGGTAAAACACAGGTGAACACAGGTAAAACACAGGTGAACACAGGAAAAACACAGGTAAACACAGGTAAAAGAGGTGAACACAGGTGAACACAGGTGAACACAGGTAAAACACAGGTGAACACAGGTAAACACAGGTAAGCACAGGAAAAACACAGGTGAACACAGGTGAACACAGGTAAGCACAGGAAAAACACAGGTGAACACAGGTAAGCACAGGAAAAACACAGGTGAACACAGGTGAACACAGGTAAAACACAGGTGAACACAGGTAAACACAGGTAAGCACAGGAAAAACACAGGTGAACACAAGTGAATACAGGTGAACACAGGTAAAACACAAGTGAATACAGGTGAACACAGGAAAAACACAGGAAAAACACAGGTGAACACAGATAAAACACAGGTAAAACAGGTGAACACAGGTGAACACAGGTAAAACACAGGTGAACACAGGTGAACACAGGAAAAACACAGGTGAACACAGGAAAAACACAGGTAAACACAGGTGAACACAGGTAAAACACAGGTGAACACAGGAAAAACACAGGTAAACACAGGAAAAACACAGGTGAACGCAGGTGAACACAGGTAAAACACAGGTGAACACAGGTAAAACACAGGTGAACACAGGTAAAACACAGGTGAACACAGGTGAACACAGGGGAACACAGGTAAACACAGGTGAACACAGGTAAACACAGGTAAAACACAGGTAAACACAGGTAAGCACAGGAAAAACACAGGTGAACACAGGTAAACACAGGTAAGCACAGGAAAAACACAGGTGAACACAGGTAAGCACAGGAAAAACACAGGTGAACACAGGTAAACACAGGTAAAACACAGGTGAACACAGGTAAACACAGGTAAGCACAGGAAAAACACAGGTGAACACAAGTGAATACAGGTGAACACAGGTAAAACACAAGTGAATACAGGTGAACACAGGTGAACACAGGGGAACACAGGGGAACACAGGGGAACACAGGTAAACACAGGAAAAACACAGGTGAACACAGATAAAACACAGGTAAAACAGGTAAAACAGGTGAACACAGGTAAAACACAGGTGAACACAGGAAAAACACAGGTGAACACAGGAAAAACACAGGTAAACACAGGTGAACACAGGTAAAACAGGTGAACACAGGTGAACACAGGTAAAACACAGGGGAACACAGGTAAAACACAGGGGAACACAGGTAAAACACAGGTGAACACAGGTAAACACAGGTGAACACAGGTAAACACAGGTAAACACAGGTAAAACACAGGTGAACACAGGTAAACACAGGTAAGCACAGGTAAGCACAGGAAAAACACAGGTGAACACAGATAAAACACAGGTGAACACAGGTAAACACAGGTGAACACAAGTGAATACAGGTGAACACAGGTAAAACACAAGTGAATACAGGTGAACACAGGTAAAACACAGGTGAACACAAGTAAAACACAGGTGAACACAGGTAAAACACAGGTGAACACAGGAAAAACACAGGTGAACACAGATAAAACACAGGTGAACACAGGTAAAACACAGGTGAACACAGGTAAAACAGGTGAACACAGGTAAAACACGGTGAACACAGGTAAAACACAGGTGAACACAGGAAAAACACAGGTAAACACAGGAAAAACAGGTGAACACAGGTGAACACAGATAAAACACAGGTGAACACAGGTAAAACAGGTGAACACAGGTAAAACACAGGTAAAACAGGTGAACACAGATAAAACACAGGTGAACACAGGTAAAACACAGGTGAACACAGGAAAAACACAGGTAAACACAGGTAAAACAGGTGAACACAGGTAAAACAGGTGAACACAGGTGAAGACAGGTAAAACACAGGTGAACACAAGTAAACACAGGTGAACACAGGTAAAACACAGGTGAACACAAGTAAACACAGGAAAAACACAAGTAAACACAGGAAAAACACAGGTAAACACAGGTAAAACACAGGTGAACACAGGTAAAACACAGGTGAACACAGGGGAACACAGGGGAACACAGGTAAACACAGGGGAACACGGGTGAACACAGGTAAAACACAGGTAAACACAGGTAAGCACAGGAAAAACACAGGTGAACACAGGTAAACACAGGTGAACACAGGTGAACACAGGTAAAACACAGGTGAACACAGGTAAGCACAGGAAAAACACAGGTGAACACAGGTGAACACAGGTAAGCACAGGAAAAACACAGGTGAACACAGATAAAACACAGGTGAACACAGGTGAACACAGGTAAAACACAGGTGAACACAGGTAAACACAGGTAAGCACAGGAAAAACACAGGTGAACACAAGTGAATACAGGTGAACACAGGTAAAACACAAGTGAACACAGGTAAAACACAGGTAAAACACAGGTGAACACAGGGGAACACAGGAAAAAATTGAGGGCTGTGTGATGTGCTTTATGAGAGATCCCACACTCTAAAAAACTACTAAACTGTTCTGAATGTTTATGTTCATTTAATTCTGTTTGACTCTTGTATTTGCACTTTTTATAAACTGCTATTTGTTGCTAATAAAAGTTGTTTATATTGTTGTGCATCTTATTTTGTTATTGTTTCAGTATTAGTGTTTGCAGGACTTTGCACTTTATATTTTTGTTTACAATGTTTGGTTACTGTTTGATTACTATTGTATGTTCAACCAATGCACTGGTTTCTTATGGCACATTTTATTTATTTTAATTTAAGAGTTTGATTACATTATATTTTAGATTTGAATGCACAATTGTTATATAACAAATTTATAAGAATTCAAATATTTTTGACATGTTAACAATGTTTGGTGACTGTCAGATTACTATTGTATGCTTGACCAATACGAAAAAGAAGTTTGATTACATTCTATTTTAGATTTGAATGCACAATTGTTTTTAAATAAATAAGAATTCAGCACTTTACATACAACTGTTATTTTGTCTTAGTTATGTTAAGTTAGTAAAATCTGATGCCTTTAGTCTCTTCAAGGAAGGTATAAGGTGGAAGGTATACTGTTTATTATTAATTCAACAATAGTATCGGATCGGTATCTGGTATCGACAGATACACAAAGCCCAGGCATCGGTATCGGTATCGGGACTAAAAAGGTCGGATCGGTGCACCCCTAGGTAAAACACAGGTGAACACAGGTAAAACACAGGTGAACACAGGTAAAACACAGGTGAACACAAGTAAACACAGGAAAAACACAGGTAAACACAGGTAAAACACACGTGAACACAGGTAAACACAGGTAAGCACAGGAAAAACACAGGTGAAGACAGATAAAACACAGGTGAACACAGGTAAAACACAGGTGAACACAGGTAAACACAGGGGAATACGGGTGAACACAGATGGACACAGGTAAACACAGGTAAAACATAGGTAAACGCAGGTAAAACACAGGTAAACACAGGAAAAACACAGTTGAACACAGGTAAAACACAGGTGAACACAGGTAAACACGGGGGAACACGGGTGAACACAGATGGACACAGGTGAACACAGGTAAAACACAGGTGAACACAGGAAAAACACAGGTACACACAGGAAAAACACAGGTGAACAGGTCCTGTATTTATGTCTGAAAACAGTAAAAGGGCGTTTTTCTCACAGTGTTCAGTTCTGAGCAGATCATGAAAATCCTGTTTGGTTTTCTTCTTCATCATCAACTCAGACGCTCCAATATCTGTGAAAGAGAAAATCCAGGTAAAACCAGGTCAAATCCAACTGAAACAGGTCAAAACCAACTAAAACCAGGTCAGATCACTCTAAAAGCTGTTGAGATCCCTCTAAAAACCCGTTCAGATCCCGTTATTCTGTTCACATCCATCTAAAACCTGTTCAGTTTCCCTGAAAACCTATTCAGATCCCTCTAAAGTCTGTTCAGTTCCCGGGAAAACCTTGTCAGATCCCTCTAACATGTGGTTATTGCTCATGCCTCACAGAAAGAAGG
>JALDQB020000068.1:177500-222500 GCA_024416835.2 Perccottus glenii
TGCAATTCCAAATGCACAGATACTTGTGTGTTCAGAAAGAAGACATTGATGGAGTCACACAACAGGTGTAGCCTCAGGTTTACTCTCAAGGACTCATTTAAATGGGTCTGCTTCTGAAATGTGGCTGAGTGGTTAGCACTCCTGCCTCACAGCAAGAAGGTCGTGAGTTCAAAACCCGGCCGACTCAAACATTCTCGGCTGACTCTGGTCTTTCTGTGAGGAATCTGCATGTCCTCCACGTGTTACTGTGGGTTCTCTCCGGGTACTCCGGCTTCCTCCCACCGTCCAAACACCTGCATGTACAGGTTAATTGGCAAAACTAAAGTGTCCCTAGTGAATGAATGTGAGAGTGAATGGTTGTCTGTCACTGTCTGTCTCTAAATGTTAGCCCTGCGACTAACTGGCCACTGTCCAGGGTGTACCCCGCCTCAGGCCCAAAGCTGCTGGGATAGGCTCCAGTCACCCGCGACCCCTAACGGGACTAAGCGGCAGAAAATTAATGAATGAATGCTTCTGAACCTATTTTTATGGTTCTGAATAAAGTTCGAGCAATCACAGTCAGAGCTTCTTTTAGTATCCCACATCAGTGAACGGCTTTTTGTGCTTCATTAAAGCTCCACTTTAAACGGCTCTTCATTTTAACTTAAACTTCATATACACTTATACTTTTAAATTTAGTTCTGTTTTGACTTGAGAATCTGTATAGGTATATAAATATTACTGAAAGTATTCAATACATCCTTTTGTCCTTAAGGATTCAAAAGTAAATGATATTATGCCTTAATCTAGTAAAATCTGCCTTTGTGTTTTCTAGTGTTTTCAAATGCTGTTCCTTCTGTCACTCACTTTCCTTTGGCTCTGTTCTGTTTAGCTCACTTGTATATATGCCCCGTTCTACTTGGAAAGTGGGAGCTTACAAGCGAGCAGTATAGCATAGTATATACAGTAAGTGTACAGTACAGTATAGTATTATCCTGGTATACCAGACCGTTTTCCTGGTCCAAAATACCGAACATGGCGGCGCGTGCACACGCAGCGGCTTCTCTCTCTCCCGATAGATCGGTGCTTCTGTGTTTTTCGTCTCGTAAATCACAGTGTTTTTGCAAACCACAGTGTTTTTGCAAATCACAGTGCTTTTGTACGCCCTTGTCTCGGCCCGCTGCTTTGCAAGCTCAGCTACAGACGCGAGTTTTTGCTCGAGGCTGGAATAACTACAGTCTACAAACCAAGCCTGGAGCTCATTCAAGATCTGCGGGAACACGGCCTTCTCCGGGGGCCAACTCCTTCACCGCCCCTCACTACTGTACCTCTCCCTCAGTGGAGGCGCCACAAACGGGGTATGAGGAAACAGAAGAGGGGGAAGCGCGGAGGTATCCGTGTCAGGCTGGCAGCTAATCCTCACAAGCCTGCCATCCCCACCATCATTCTGGCTAATGTACGCTCGTTGGACAATAAACTGGATGATCTTCGTCTTCTCTGCTCTACTCAGAAGACCGCGAGAGACTGTTGTGTTTTTGTGTTCACGGAAACATGGCTCAACAACAGCGTCCCGGACTGCGCCATTCAACTCGACGGGCTCACATGCCTCGTTGAAGGAGGTAAGACCCGTGGCGGCGGACTCTGTGTTTACATCAATAACGTGTGGTGCCGAGACGCTGTTGTGGTCTGCAAACACTGCTCACCCTTGGTGGAGTTTATGATTATTAAGTGTCGGCCGTTTTACCTACCGCGGGAATATACAGCTATTATACACGTTGTTGTATACATCCCCCCCAGCTCCAATAACAACAATAGGAGTGAGGCACTGTATAGTCTTTATAAACACATCAGCGAGCAGCAGACAGCCCACCCAGCTGTAGCTGGGGATTTCAACCATGCAGACTTAAAGAGTGTGCTTCCAAAAATCCATCAACACATTCACTTCCCAACGCGTGGAAATAACACCCTGGACCTTGTTTACTCCACACAGAGAGGAGCTTACAAAGCCTTCCTCCTCACCTTGGTGCTTCAGATCATATCACTGTTATGTTAATGCCAGCACTCAGATCAGTTGCGAAAGTCACCAAACCAGTCCAGAAGCAGATTCAAGTCTGGCCTGAAGGGTCATTAGAGGCACTTCAAGACTGCTTCGACACCACTGACTGGGACATGTTCAAACAGGCTGCAACCTACCATAACAACACAGACCTCCAGGAGTACTCAGAGACTGTCACTTCATACATCACCAAGTGCATTGAGGATGTAACAGTCACAAAGTCCATCACCATCTGGCCCAACCAAAAACCGTGGCTGACAGGGAATGTCTATAGACTTCTGAGGACGCGTAATGCTGCCTTCAGAGCTGGTGATGAGATGGGCCTGAGGACAGCTAGGGCCAACCTGTCACGTGGCATTAGGAAGGCTAAGAGACAGTACTCCAGGAGGATAGCCCATAGGTTCAGCGACAGCAGAAACACAAGGAGCCTGTGGCAGGGGATTCAGTCCCTCACAGACTACAAACCCCCTACTCTGACGTGTGACAGCTCCACCCCCCTGCTGAATGAGCTTAACACCTTCTTTGCTCGCTTTGAAGCACACAATAGCACCACTGCTCAAAAGTTGTCACCTCCTACTGATGACCAGATGGTGACACTGCCCAGGGACAGCGTGAAAAGAGCCCTCAGCAGGGTCAACGCACACAAAGCTCCAGGTCCTGACAACATTCCTGGACGTGTATCATTCCAGTCCCTAAGAAATCATCTCCATCCTGTTTCAACGACTACCGCCCAGTCGCACTTACCCCCATCCTTATGAAGTGCTTTGAACGGCTAGTCATGCACCACATTAAGTCTGTTCTCCCCCCCTCCCTGGACCCCTACCAATTTGCATATCGGCCAAAACGCTCGACCGACGACGCCATCGCCACTACTGTCCACTCTGCACTCACCCACCTGGAAAATAAGGACACTTATGTGAGAATGCTGTTCTTAGACTTTAGTTCAGCATTTAATACAATCATTCCCTCACAGCTCACCCATAAACTGTCACACCTGGGACTCAGCACATCGCTATGTAACTGGCTGCTAGACTTCCTGACGGGAAGACCCCAGGCAGTTCGGTCGGCAGTAACATATCCAGCTCCATCATTATGAACACTGGAGCCCTCAGGGATGTGTGCTGAGCCCCTCCTCTTCACTCTGCTAACATATGACTGTACACCCATACACACCAGCAATCTAATCATCAAGTTTGCGGATGACACGACTGTAGTTGGTCTCATCAGCAACAATGATGAGACAAACTTCAGGAGCGAGGTGAGCCGCCTGACCAGGTGGTGCGGCGACAATAATCTCTCTCTGAACGTGGAGAAGACGAAGGAGATTGTTGTCGACTTTAGGAGAATGCACACCCAGCATGCTCCTCTGACCATCAATGGTGTGACCGTGGAAAGGGTGAGGAGCACCAAATTTCTGGGGTGCACATCACGGAAGACCTCTCCTGGACCGCCAACACCACAGCACTGACCAAGAAATCACAGCAGCGACTCTACTTCCTCCGTAAGCTGAGAAGAGCCGGTACCCCAGCCCCATCATGTGCACCTTCTACAGGGGCACCATTGAGAGCATTCTGACCAGCTGCATCACTGTGTGGTATGGCGCCTGCAACGCATCCTGCCGGAAAGCGCTTCAACGCATAGTGAGAGCAGCTGAGAAGATTGTTGGTGTCTCTCTTCCCCCCCTCCAGGTCATTTACAACACCCGCCTCACCCGGAAAGCCCTCGTCATTGCGAGCGACCCCACCCACCCATCGCACAACCTTTTCAGTCCGCTGCCGTCAGGGAAGAGACTACGCAGTCTCCAGGCAAGGACCAATAGACTTAAGGACAGCTTCATACCCCAAGCTGTCAGGACACTGAACTCCCTCCCGTCTCTGCCCCCTCTCCCCTTTTTCCCCCACACACCTGATCTCTGGATCACCCTCCCTCATTAGTTCTCCTCCATTTTTATCTACCTCATTATGCTGCTTCTCTTGCATTCACTCCTATAATTTATAACTGCACTGACCTGTAATTGCATTATTAGGCCCGAGCCGGTGATGACCGGGAGGGCCTATTATTTTTGCTCGGATTTTTTTTTATTTTTTTTTTATCTTTATTGTGACCAAATGATCCTCAATTTGACCCAGTGAACATGCACGAAAAGTCATTTTTATTGATCCCAGACTTCAAGCTCGGCGAAAATGTTATGTTTTGAAGTCGAAAAAAATACGAAAAATTACTCAGTGGCGACCCTACAAAATCAAAATACATTGGGCCTATGGAAAGTGAAAGTACGTTTTTTTCAACGTAGAAAAATGAAACTTGGTATATCCATAGGACACCTCAGGGCAAACAGAAAAGTCAATGACAGCCACACCCTAAACTTAACAGGAAGTCCGCCATGTGGGTGAAACGCGCGCCACTAAAATCACACCCTTGCGCAGAAAGATGCAAATCATTGTGTTTTAATCTAAATGGCCCCAAATTTGGTGAGTATCATCTAGACACGTGTGCCAACCAAAGTTGTAACTTTGTTGTTGATATCTTATCGGTATGGGTGTGGCAAGCCTGTAACGAGGTGGCCATTTTTGTGAAAATAAAACGTCTCTTAATTCTCAAACGCCTTCTCGGATCGAGTTGGACCCAAAAGGCGTTTGTGCACATTCATGACCTGAACACAAAGATATGTAAATAAAAGGGTTATCTTTAGAAATGGCTCTCCAGCGCCCCTACAAACTTATAATGGGACCCAAGAATTTAGTTTGTCATAGAGACATAAAATTTGGTACACACATCTCTTATGTCATGACGAGCATAAAAGCCAATGACAACCACCCCTATCTATAAATGTGTTGCCATAGCAATGTCCCAAAAATGTGAAAAAGTCAATGGGAAGTGAAATTTTTAGTTTGTTGTAGGCAAATGAAACTTGGTACACACATCCACCATGGGCTTATGAACAAAAAGCCAATGGGGACCACACCCTATCACACACAGGAAGGCGGCCATTTTGAATTGAAAATGTGAACTGACTTAAAATACACCTCTTATTTAAAAGTACACAGAAAAAAGCTGCTTCATTCCACAGACACCAAACTTGGGCAAAATGAGCTAAACACATGTATGTAAAAGAGACAAGTGTTTTTCTAGACTTTTTTGCTCGAGTTATATTTTTTTTAATTATAATTCGGTATATATTTTTTTATTATAATTTTTCTGCAAAATGATCCTCAATTTAACCCAGTAAACGAACAACTAAAAGTCATTTTTATGGGTCCCAGACTTGAAGCTCGGCAAAAAATTATGTATTTGAAGTCCCCGGAAAAAAAAATACGAAAAATGACTCAGTGGCGACCCCTAGAAAAGTCAAAATACATTGGGCCTATGGAAAATGAAAGTAAATTTTTCCAATGTAGAAATACAAAACTTGGTACATCCGTAGGACACCTCAGGGTAAACAGAAAAGTTTATTACAGCCATATTGTAATTTCAACAGGAAATCTACTATGTTGGGTGGAATGCGTGACCACCTAAATCTCACCCCTTGTGCTAAAGGCTTTTCATCTAAACAGCTCCAAATTTGGTGAGTTTCATCAAGACACATGTGCCAAAAAAGTTATCAATTTGTTTTTTGTTACATTTGTGGCTGTGGTCGTAATGAGTCTGTGAAGAGGCAGCCATTTCTTTGGGAAATAAATGCCATTTCCCAATTGCCAGGATCCTTCCTTTAGAGGAGGCCCCTCCAGAGCCACGGCTAGAGTCTTAGAAAACTCCTCAGAATCCTTTGGAACTTGTAACCTTGTACTTTTAGACAAGTAATATTTACATTTTGCCTTTTAAACAGGGGTGCAGCGATTCCTGAGTCATCTCAAATCTCCAGCCAGTACTTTGTTTTTCTCGCCTTAGCCCAAGCATAATCTATTATTTTCAAAGGTCCAGACAGCTCCCAGGAAAACCATGGATTGTGGAGACCTTTAACTCTAAATTACAAGGTGGTGTAGCAGGCCCCAGCAGTAGCACAGTTCCGGTTATTTGACATTACCGTGAAGTTTACGCTTTAAAGTACGAAATGCAATCCTCCGAGTGCATGTGTCCCCGCGGTCTCAAGGGAGGCGAGGGCCTTTATCGCCGCTTGCGGCTTTAATTATTATTATTATTATTATTATCACTATTGTTTGCACTATTTCTTTTCGCACCTTATCTCATAATTCACGTACTCATCTGTTGTGTTACTGTTAATTTGTTGTTGTTGTTACTTGTAGGCACCTAGGGTTAGAGAGTCACAGAATTTCAAATCTCTGTATGTACTGTATATATAGTAGAATTGACAATAAAGCTGACTTTGACTTTGACTTGACTTGACAAAACATTCAACATGTCGGACGCTGCTACCGAGAGGCCGATTATTTCTACTCTTGCCTCGGTTTTGAATAACCATCAAAGTATAAAAACAATGAAACTGCTCTGGTGTCCACTCTACTGCTGGCCGTGTTAATTAGCAGCGCTCACGTGGCTTCCTTAATGACAAACGGTTGTCCTTTTGTGTACAGTACAGTATAAAGGTTTACAGTATAGTACAGTACAGTATATAAGTGTACAGTATAGTATAGTATACAAGTGTTTAATATAGTACAGTATAGTATATAAGTGTACAGTATTTTATTTATTAATTTCAGGGACAGTGCATATTGATAGATAAACTGTAATATGCCAGAGTTAGCCAACAGGCTATTTTTCATCTGTAGTCCCATGACAGATGTTAAAAGTCAGGCTAAAACATGAGGAATAAAAATGTTTAGTTAAAAAACATTACAAAGAAATAGCACACAATCTATAAAAGTATTACACAAAATATAAACCAGAAGCACGACAGACAAAACAATCATTCACAGAAAAACAACCTACACAACAATCAGAGACAAACACAGCCTACACAACAATCAGAGACAAACACAGCCTACACAACAATCAGAGACAAACACAGCCTACACAACAATCAGACATCAGAGACAAACACAGCCTACACAACAATCAGACATCAGATACAAACACAGCCTACACAACAATCAGTCATCAGAGACAAACACAGCCTACACAACAATCAAACATCAGAGACAAACACAGCCTACACAACAATCAGACATCACAGACAAACACAGCCTACACAACAATCAAACATCAGAGACAAACACAGCCTACACAACAATCAAACATCAGAGACAAACACAGCCTACACAACAATCAGACATCAGAGACAAACACAGCCTACACAACAATCAAACATCAGAGACAAACACAGCCTACACAACAATCAGACATCACAGACAAACACAGCCTACACAACAATCAAACATCAGAGACAAACACAGCCTACACAACAATCAAACATCAGAGACAAACACAGCCTACACAACAATCAGACATCAGAGACAAACAAAGCCTACACAACAATCAGACAGAGACAAACACAGCCTACACAACAATCAAACATCAGAGACAAACACAGCCTACACAACAATCAAACATCAGAGACAACCACAGCCTACACAACAATCAGACATCAGAGACAAACACAGCCTACACAACAATCAAACATCAGAGACAAACACAGACTACACAACAATCAGACATCACAGACAAACACAGCCTACACAACAATCAGTCATCACAGACAAACACAGCCTACACAACAATCAAACATCAGAGACAAACACAGCCTACACAACAATCAGACATCACAGACAAACACAGCCTACACAACAATCAGACATCAGAGACAAACACAGCCTACACAACAATCAGAGACAAACACAGCCTACACAACAATCAAACATCACAGACAAACACAGCCTACACAACAATCAAACATCAGAGACAAACACAGCCTACACAACATTTAGACATCAGAGACAAACACAGCCTACACAACAATCAAACATCACAGACAAACACAGCCTACACAACAATCAAACATCACAGACAGACACAGCCTACACAACAATCAAACATCACAGACAAACACAGCCTACACAACAATCAAACATCAGAGACAAACACAGCCTACACAACAATCAAACATCACAGACAAACACAGCCTACACAACAATCAGAGACAAACACAGCCTACACAACAATCAGACATCACAGACAAACACAGCCTACACAACAATCAGACATCAGAGACAAACACAGCCTACACAACAATCAGACATCAGAGACAAACACAGCCTACACAACAATCAAACATCAGAGACAAACAGCCTACACAACAATCAAACATCAGAGACAAACAGCCTACACAACAATCAAACATCAGAGACAAACAGCCTACACAACAATCAGACATCACAGACAAACACAGCCTACACAACAATCAGACATCAGAGACAAACAGCCTACACAACAATCAAACATCACAGACAAACACAGCCTACACAACAATCAGAGACAAACACAGCCTACACAACAATCAGACATCACAGACAAACTGTTATAAGAATTTTATTATTATAATTGTTTATATTGTTTATAGTTAGTAGGTGCTCATAGTTCTCTACAGGTCATGTCAAATCATGTCATGTCCTCCATTCTAGTCCAAGCATGGAGACATAACTAGATAGACATGGGTTGCCATGGTACTTCTGCACCTGGAGCTGGGGCCTTGAGGGGAGTGTGTATGCAAGATACGCCTCCCACTGACAGCCCCCACTCAGTGATATAAAATGTAATGTTTTGTTTACTTAGGTAAGCAAAACGCACTATGTACCTTTGATATATATCCGTGTATGTTTGCTTCATTCTTGCAAGAATAAAACCTGGCCTTTCGCTTTTATAATATAATCTGTCTCCGTGTCTCTCTGGATAATATAAGGATATAGAATTCTTTTAACATATAGAATTCTTATAACACAAACACAGCCTAGACAACAATCAAACATCAGAGACAAACACAGCCTACACAACAAACAGCACAGACAAACACAGCCTACACAACAATCAGACATCAGAGACAAACACAGCCTACAACCAATCCAAACATCACAGACAAACACAGCCTACACAACAATCAAACATCAGAGACAAACACAGCCTACACAACAATCAAACATCAGAGACAAACACAGCCTACACAACAATCAAACATCACAGACAAACACAGCCTACACAACAATCAAAATCACAGACAAACACAGCCTACACAACAATCAAACATCACAGACAAACACAGCCTACACAACAATCAAACATCACAGACAAACACAGCCTACACAACAATCAAACATCAGAGACAAACACAGCCTACACAACAATCAAACATCAGAGACAAACACAGCCTACACAACAATCAAACATCACAGACAAACAGCCTACACAACAATCAGACATCAGAGACAAACACAGCCTACACAACAATCAAACATCACAGACAAACACAGCCTACACAACAATCAAACATCACAGACAAACACAGCCTACACAACAATCAAACATCAGAGACAAACACAGCCTACACAACAATCAGACATCAGAGACGGGACAGAACACAGGTCAGAGGCCAGCAGCAGAGAGAGGAAGAGTCAGTGCTCACAGCGTTGTTCGTCAATAAGCCATTTCTTCAGCTGTATCTTAAATGTGTGGTAGGTGTTTAGATTGCGGATGGCGTTTAGATTGCGGATGGCGGCAGTGGCTCAGTGGTAGAGTGGTCATACTTCAACCGGAAGGTAGGCGGTTCGAATCCCGCTCACCCCACTGTTCATACTGTCGGTGTGTCCTTGGGCAAGACACTTAACCCACCTTGCCTCCAGTGGTGTTCCAGCTGTGACACTGGTGAATAGAACCTTAATGTAAGTCGATTTAAATGAAAGCGTCATCTGTAAATGTAACACTGGTGAATGTAAGTCTCTTTGGATAAAAACGTCTGCTAAATGACTAAATGTAAATGTAAATGTAAAATGACTAAATGTTTAGATTGCGGATGGCGTTTAGATTGCGGATGGCGTTTAGATTGTTGATGGCGTTTAGATTGTTGATGGCGTTTAGATTGCGGATGGCGTTTAGATTGTTGATGGCGTTTAGATTGCGGATGGCGTTTAGATTGTTGATGGCGTTTAGATTGCGGATGGCGTTTAGATTGCGGATGGCGTTTAGATTGCGGATGGCGGAGGGTGTATGATTCCATTCATTAGCTACAGCGACTGAGAAGATGGATTGACCAAATGTACTTTTCCCTAAAGGGTATGATACAATCTCAGTACAGTATTGTATACAAGTGTTTAATATAGTACAGTATAGTATATTATTGTACAGAACAATATATGTGTACATAATATTATACAAGTGTTCAAAATTGTACAGTATAGTATTTAAGTGTACAGTATATTACAAACCCAATTGCATAAAAAAGTTGGGACACTGTACAAATTGTGATTTTAAAAAAGAATTCAATAATGTGAAATTTTAAATTTTCAGTATTTTATTCAGAATACAACAGATGACATATCAAATGTTTAAAAGGGGAAAATAAGTTCATTTTAAATTTCATGGCATCAACTCCAGTTGGGAAAAGTCATGTTTACCAGTGTGTGGCATCCCCTCTTCTTTTTATAACTGTCCATAACGACTGGAGACTGAGGAGACATGTTGCTCAAGTTTAGGAATAGGAATGTTGTCCCATTCTTTTCTAATACATGTCTTATGATGCACCAAATGTTTTCTATGGGTGAAAGATCTGGTAATTTCAGAACCAGATCCTTCTTCTCAGTCGTGATGTTGTAACTGATGCAGGATGTGGTCTGGCTTTGTCATGTTGGAAAATACAAGGTCTTCCCTGAAAGAGACGACGTCTGGATGAGAGCATATGTTGTTCTAGAACTTGGATATACCTTTCATTGATGGTGTTTTTCCAGATGTGTAAGCTGCCCATGTCACACTCACTCATACAACCCCAGACCATCAGAGATGCAGGCAGTGTTGTGCCTGAACGCATTCATTGAACGATAGTTCATGAACTCGTTCATATTTTGGGCGAACATGAACTGACGTGCTGTATTACTGCCTGATGAACGCGTTACTGTGAACTCGTTCATTCTGGTGTCTGTGAACGGCACCGCCGTCCGCCGCATGCGTGACGCGTCATCAAAAAAATAAAAATAATAAAGCACGGAGGCGACAGCAGCATGTAGTAAGGCGTATGATCATTTAAATTCATTCATGTAACTTGTTTGTTGAACCTGCCTGGTCTATTTTTCCAGGATTCCAATATTCTGTTTTAGCATGTGGACAAAAACGTTTTCACCTTAATGATTACTGTCCTGTTTTTCTTTGAATAATTCCTCATTAAAAAAGACCATTCAAGCAGCACGTTTGTCTTCATGTTCTTGAGAATGTACTGTAGGGTTGAAAGCTGCAGCTGCTACTAGTGTGGAGTGAATGGACAGCAACAAAGCATTAAAGCAACAATGTCCCCTCAATGCTAATGTAAACCCTGGTTGGATAAGGATTGAGAATTGGATATGAAAATTAAATCTGACGCATAGCTTCATTGTTAAAACTGATAAAATAATTGCTGTCTGTGATTCTACTGTATATGGGCTGTGGCAATAATTTTGAAAAATAATAGCTCGCAGCAACATATGGAAAAAAAGAACTATGAACTAGTTCATTTTTGGAACTGTGAACTTAGTTCAAAATTTTGAAGTTTGAACTATGAACTGAACTAGTTCATTTTAAAATTTGTGAACTGAACTTTGAACTAGTTCTTGTAGAAAGTGAACTTTCCCAACACTGGATGCAGGCTTCTGACCTGAGCTCAGAACAACTTGGGTTGTCCTTGTCCTCTTTAGTCCCGATGACATGGTGTCTTAAGTTTTCCCAAAAGAACTTCACATTTTATTTGTTTGACACAGAACAGTTTTCCACTTTGCCACAGTCCATTTTAAATGAGCCTTGGCTCCAGAGAAAACACCTGAGCTTCTGGATCATGTTTACATATGGCTTCTTTTTTGACCTATAGAGTTTTAGTCGACAACAGGGAAAGGCCTGGTGGATTGTGTTCACCGACAATGTTTTCTGGAAGTGTTCCTGAGCCATGTTGTGATTTCCATTACAGTAACATTCCTGTTTGTGATGCAGTGTCGTCTAAGGGCCCGAATATCACGGGCCTCCAGTCTGGTTTTCTGTCCTCGACCCTTACTCACAGAGATTGTTCCAGATTCTCTGAATCTTTGGAGGATATTATGAACTGTAGATGATGAGAACCTCAAACTCTTTGCAATATTTCTCTGAGAAACTCTTTTCTGATATTGCTCCACTATTTTTTGCTGCATCATTGGGAGAATGTCCATCTTGACTTCTGAGAGACACTGCCCCCCCGAGAGGCTCTTTTAATTCCAAGCATGTTGCACATTGACCTGATAAGTGACTGACAGTGACCCGATACCTGCAAACGTGACCTCCAGCTGTTCCTTATTTGTACATTTAACTTTTCCGGCCTCTTTTTTGGAATTTGTAGCTTTCATAAAATTCAAAATGAGCCAATATCTGGCATGACATTTCAAAATGTCTCACTTTCAACATTTGATATGTTATTTATGTTGTATTCTGAATAAAATATTGAAATTTGAAACTTCCACATCATTGCATTTTGTTTTTATTCACAATTGACAAATTTATTCAAAGTGTCCCAACTTTTTTGGAATTGTGTTTGTATAAGCATACAGTATAGTATATAAGTGTACAGTAGTACAGACCTTCTGAGGAGTGAAGATGATCTTGTATTGTCGGACTCTGCCCACAGCTTTGTCTGCGTTCACCACGTCTGAGTAAAACAGGTCAGAACAGATTAGGCCTCCGAGGTCATAAATAAATTATGTTTCAGTAGAAGTCATAAATGAATAAGACTCACCACAGATCCATTTGACCGTCTGGATCCTGGGTCTGATCAGGAAACACAGTCTGGAACAGGTTTAACACACATCTCATTATTTTGTCTTTTCTGTTGTTGCCTTTAATCGTCACAAATCTGAACACTTTTTGTTTATTTAAAGTTTATTTGATGAAAAGGCCCTTAGACACATCAGAGTGAGAGACAGCTCTTTGTCTAAATTATAGATTCTGCTTGTCTTTGGTCTTTTGTCTGGTGCTGTGTGTTTTAACGTGTGTCCAGGAGCTGCAACTGAACAACTGCCTCTGACTCCACCTCTGTCGGCGTCCCTGGAAATGAATTTATTTATCCTTTGTTGAACCAGGAGAAGCCCATTGAGATTAAAAATCTCTTTTGCAAGGGAGACCTGGCCAAGATAGGCAGCTGAATTACATCATTACATACGTACAAAGACACACAATTATGCTCTTACAATGAAATCTCAATTTAAAACATTAACATGTGAGGGATTTCAACTCAAAACATCTCATTCTTAACTTAAAAGCACTCAAAGGAATCAATTTACTAAGTTTTAAGTTGTTCTGCAGCACATTCCATGAAAAGGGAGCAGAATAAAGAAAGGCCTTTTTACCCAGCTCAGTCCTGACATGTGGGACAGAAAACAAGACGACAGCCTGAGAACGGACAGAGTAATGACCAGCACTTTTTTCATAAGAAGTGAACATAAATATAATGGAAGCCCTTGTATATAAATATGTACCAATGACAAAGCCTCAGTGTGGCCAGAGCAGACCACCCTACACCAGAGTACAGCTCACAGTGGTGGCTGCGAGCTTTACAGTTAGTAATAAATCTCAGCGATGCATGAAAGACTGCGTCAATCTTTTGAAGACATTGAGCAGATGAATGCATATATAATATGTCACCATAGTCCAGCACAGATAAAAAAGTGGATGTCACTAATCGTTTTTAACATTAAAAGAAAAACACAGCTTATTTAAGTAAAAACAATTTTAGCCTCAACTTTTTCACTAGCAGTGAACATGAGGCTTAAATGACAGGCAATCATCAATAACAATACCAAGATACTTATAAGTTGTAATAGTCTGTATTTCACGTCAGTCGAGAGTAATCACTGAGGAACATTCAGTGGTCTATTCCGAAAGTGAAGAGCTTGGTTTTTTCTGCATTAAGCACAAGTTTCAACTGTAGCAGCGTGTTTTGGAGCACAGTGAAGGCATTCTGTAAATGTGCAATGGCTTTTTAAGAGAAGGTGCTTGAGTTTTGAAAATGAGACTTGACTTGAAGTGGAAGACTCGACAATGACTTGAACTTATAATTAATAAAACAGCAATAAAATAAATTTTAAAATAATAATTATTGTGACGTCAGCATAGGGCTGGGAAAAAAATCGATTTGATTTAAAAATCGAGTTGGTAGGTCAAATCGATTCATATTTTCAAAAAAATTGATTTTTTAGATTTTTTTCTCCCCCTCTTCAGTATAGCGTATAATACATACATTTTGCATTCGCCAAAATAATGTTCCTTCAGGGTTTCTGTAGCACACTCTCTGCGGCGCGGGCCTCTGCCCCTCCCCCGAGATCAGGGCATACATACACAAACAGTCAAACAACATGGCAGAAACAGCTGGCGAAAGAGAGCAGCTCCTTCCAAAAAAAGGCTCTTCCACTTCAGTCATGTGGAATTGGTATGGATTTACGGCATCTGATGAGGAACAGACAACACCTCGATGCAAACTATGTCTTAAGGCTGTTGTTGCTGGTAGCAGCATGACAAATCTGTTTCAGCATTTAAAGCGTAAACATGCGGCTGAGTGGGAGAAGTGTTGCCTTCTCCGAAAAGAAAACCATGTTAGTGGCGTTAGCGCTAGCACGGTGCTAGCGCTAACGCCACTAACATGCAATTTCATTTTTTATGGTGAATGGTGTTACTGTTTACATGTTCAATTCAACTAAGAGTTACCTCAGGATTTTTTGTTGTTTTAATATCCAAATTATTTATACTGTATTTGTATAAATATAGCTGTTTGACAATCTTTCAACTAAGAGTTACCTCAGAATTTGTTGTTTTATTATTTGTACTGTATTTGTATAAATATAGCTGTTTGACAATCTTTGTTGCACCCTTGCACAGTGACTTTTCAGTTAGAGAAACAAAGGTTTGCCTTTGCCATTTTGTTTATGTTGATGCACTTTAATTAAATACAATAAATATATACATTTAAAATATATTTACAGTTCACAGTTATTTTGTTTTAAATGGGGGGGGGGGGGGGGGATCGAATCGTGAATCGAGTTTTTTATAAAAAAAATCGCACATTTTTTTAGGGGAAAAAAAATCGCCCAGCTCTACGTTAGGCAGTTTTTCAGTCACAATAATTCGTTTATACCTGGACAATTGTGATGGCCAGAACTGCCTTTTGTTTTGGGGAATTAACAAGGAGAAAATGCCTTCACTGTTCCAAATTGCAATGAGGGTATTGGCTGTGCCTGCTTCAAGTGCACCTGTCGAGCGTGTGTCCAGTCATGGGGGGATTATTATGCGGCCCCATTGTTCACAGCTTAGTGCCATTGTCTTGGCAAACCTTATTTTCTGTAAATGCAACACATTTTAGACTATTTCAATTAAACTGAATTAGACAGATTGGATTATACAGTCCAATATCTTAGACTTTAAATGTTTTGTGTAAACAACACAATTTAATTTTATTTTCAGATATTAATGTAGCACAGATATGAATATGATTCACATAGAGCAAAATGTATAATGAATAAGATACATTATGTAAGTTCATCTTTTCTGTGCAAAAATAAATTTGTATGGAAAAAA
This sequence comes from Perccottus glenii, assembly GCA_024416835.2. Taxonomy (NCBI): domain Eukaryota; kingdom Metazoa; phylum Chordata; class Actinopteri; order Gobiiformes; family Odontobutidae; genus Perccottus; species Perccottus glenii. Next base: position 193,252 of record JALDQB020000068.1, read on the forward strand.
ATGTACCATTTTATTGTACATTTGTTATTTGTACATTTTTACCTCTTTTTATTTTAGTACTGTGACTTGACTTGAAACTTATCAGGACTCGACTTGACTTGCTTAGGGTGAACCCTTGACTTGCTTGATTTATCTGAACTGTGACTTGAGACTTGACTCGAGACTTGATGGTTCAGACTTGAGACTTGCTTGGACTTTACCATGTGTGACTTGTCCCCACCTCTGCTGGGTTCTGTCACTAAGATAGTTTGAGAACCAAGAGACAGTATTCTCTGAAAACCCAGAATTAAGAAGCCTAATCTTTAAAACAACTAAAGAATAACTAAAGTCTTTTAAAACATTTCACTCATTTACATTTATCTGACGCTTTTATCCAAAGTGACTTACACCAGTGTTACAGCTGGGACACCACTGGAGGCAAGGTGGGTTAAGTGTCTTGCCCAAGGACACGACAGTATGAACTGTGGGGAGAGCAGGAATCGAACCGCCAACCTTCTGGTTGAAGGACCGCTCTAACACTGATCTGACTGAATATTTATGTTCTGTCAGCTCTTTCCTGAAGCTCACCAAAATAACTGTTCTGAAATGTAACCTTTGACCCTTGAGCCTGTAGTGACCTGAGGACTGTAAACAGTAGAAACTCACTGGTCTGAGGAGGACACCACAGGTTTATGCTCTACTTTGTAGAGTTTGTCCACTTCATGTTCCTGAACAAACACAGACAGAAAAGACCTGTTTATAATGTTATTATAAAAAGTAATCAGATGTAAAACCCAAAGAAATGAGCACTGCTTATTTTTTACAAGCCTTAACCTTCAGCCTCAGCATCAAGACATCAGTGATGTTTGTGTGAAGACAATAAGATAACAACAGTTGTTATTGGACAGACCTTTAAAATGGAGACGTTGGCAATTCTATCCAAAGGACTCATCAGGTCTCCCTCGATGAACAGGTCCTTTTTACCTGGAAGCTGTTATAAAGGCGTTACTTAAGTCTCACTGTGACAGCTGACAGGACAGTTTCTAAAGAACAGGACTAATATTCAGAGGAAACAAATGAAATTAAAACTAAGAGCCCTGACATCTTTATCTTTGTTGAAACTGACAGCAGCATGTGTCCAATAAACTCTCATTTAGATTTCAAATACTACTACATAAGGCTGAAATAAAAGCATATTTCTGTTTTATAAGGCTTTAAACGTCATATTTCCAACATAAAACTAGATTGAGTTGCTGAATAAGTTAATACATTACCAAACGTTTTTTCCTCAAAATGATCTCAAATGAAGCATTTCCATTAACACGGTTTTCTGAGCTAACCTTTTAATCCTGTTTAAACCCAGTCCACCTGAGACTGGCTCGGTTCGTACCTGCTCCAGGAGGAAGATGAGCTGGTCCCGGGCCAGTCTCTTCAGCAGAGACAGGTCCGGTAACGGAGGGGCGTCCCGGCGGACACTCACCGCCATGTTCCGGGTCCAACAGGGAACTAGACCAGGGACTGACACCAGAGAGGTTTAAACACTAAAACTACACAAAACTCTAACAACTTCGTGAAAGCCGTATGCATTTGTGTTCAGTGTTTTAGAAAGAAAAGAGGAAGAAATACGACTGAAACGTGAAAAAGGAAGAATACAGCATTTCGGCGCGGTTCGAGGCTACAACAAAGCCTAAAATAACTTAAGATTTTACGTACTTAATAATATAACTGTCTTACCTTACGACAAATATGTTTCAAGTTTTATTAACATTTATACTGTAAATTAAGCTGAATATAGCGCATTTATTGCTCTAGCTACGGAGCTAGCGTTATGTCACAAAGTGACGTCAGGTTTTTGCTTCAAGGCTAAAAACAAAACTCGCATCCATCTTTAAAGTGTAATTCAGTCTAGTTGATAAAAAGCCTCTGAAGATGTCTAACACTTTACACCAAAGGATTAGAGGCCAATAAAAGTGCTTCGATCTGAAATTTGTGCATTTTATAGTTCCAGCTTCGCGGAAGTGACGTGCACAGGTTTTCCGGTTGTAAACAACACGGAAACCGACTTGCACAGAGCCTCAAAGATGGAGACCGGTTCGGACGCAGAGGTTTTGTTGGAAGCGGTGAACTTCGCGGCAGAAAAACACCGTAATCAGCGGCGAAAGGATCAGGAAGCCACGCCTTACGTCAATCACCCAATCGGTACGTCATGACGTCTTCAGAGACACGCGCAATTTAATGGGCTAAACCTAAACACACGGGAGGGGGGCGACAAACGACAGCGATTGGCGAAACTCATTCCCGCCGTGTGAAACTCAAACACACAGGGGACACTCAAAGTAGCGACAGGCGGTAGTTTCTTCTTCTTCTTCTTCTTCTTCTTCTTCTTTCAATTTCCGGGAGACTAGTGCATTGCTGCCCCCCACTGGTTAGAGCCATATATTGTAAATAATTATGGATGTTATCCGCCCATTGGTCCCCTATTCACCAATATTGTCATTACGAATGGGCGAGTAAAAGCCGAAAAGCCAGGATGTAATACCACGGTGAAGTTAGATTGACGTTGGACGTTGGATATTCGGCTCCGCACTTTCACCGGGAGGCTTAGTTGTCTGTGTCCGACTAATGTGTCATGGTTGCGGGGAACTCATTCTCGAAGCACCGCCCTTAGCACGGAGCAATGAGACTTAGGGACCGTCAATGACGATCACGGGGAACGAAGTAAATAAATAAATCCAATAGCTTCAAGATAAACAAATTTATTTTCACCAAACTACTTTAAAATAATAGATCTAATCTAGTGGCACCATGCACACCTCTTTTTTTCACTTTTATGTTTTTTTGGATTTTATATGAATTTTATATGTACAAATATGGATTTTTTTCAATAGCTTTCATGTGACCTAGTCACTTCAATCCACTTCATATTCATAGTACTAGCCTAGTACCATGTACAAAATCAAGGATTTTCAAGGACACTTGTCTGATGTCTGCTTCAAGAATGTATGCTAACTTACTGCTGTATAAAAAATTATAAAATTATATATATTTTTGTCGTGCGATTAACTAGCGTTACAAAAAACTGTGCTGCTAACGCATTGTTAATGCGTTAAATTTGACAGCCTAATATATGTGCATATAGTTTACTATATAGTATACTGTTTTTATTTGATAGTATACTGTTTTTATTTGATAGTATACTGTTTTAATTTTGTTTGGTTTGGCGAGTTTTAATGGGGTTTAAGGGGTCAGGTCAGTGGAATTAGAATATAATGCAATAAAGCAGTAAACTCTAACTCTGTGTTTTTCAGGAGTGGCCCGTATCCTGAGCCACGAGGCCGGAGTCACAGACCTCACTGTTTTACAGGTGTGTCCTCTTCACTGACGTCAGATAGAATCAAGTGAAACTTAAATAAGTCAATTAAATATATCATGTTGAAGCATAGTGCGGTTCTGGAAATGTGAGCATCAGCCTGTTTGAACACAACGATAGAAACTGTTTGTGCTGCTTTTCAAGGTGAACACGTTTCGTCTCTAATTCCAACAGATTTTATAAATTCTGAGTTTAACTGTAAGAGAGCTGAGCTTTAACTCTGGAGGGAGGAGTTTGACCTGAAACTAAACCTGATGGACCTGTTCTGGTCTCATAGTCGTTAGCTCTGAAAGGACAGAGTGACTCCTGATGTGAGAGTCGTTAAGGCTCAGGAGAGTTGTTAGTGACACTGCTCCATTCAAGTGTTGTTGTTCTAGAGTAAAACTCTTCTGTTTTAGGTTTCAGAACACTGTTATAAACACTACGCAACATGAACCTGAGGACACTCTGTTCAAAGAAGGCTTTTCCATTTTCACAAAAATGTCTTCCTTCAGCCCTCTCTCAAACCATCTGTCCTCTCTGGACAAAAGTGGGACATGTCTGTCCTCAAAGGACTGTCCTTTCTCTTTGAGGTGGACTGCAGACTCAGGCCCTCCAGGATTGGCTCTTCTGTGCTGAGACATCCTCTTGTGAAGCTGTTGTTTAGTTTCATAACTGTCGCTGCACTCTTCACTGAACTGTATAAACTACATTCCTCTGTTTGTGGGGGTCTTGTCTTTAGGAGGGACCAGTTTTTGACGCAGAGTGTTCCTGGTTTAAAGTGGACTGGAATGTTGTGTTTGTAGAAAATCACACATAAGGGATAACTACACCCTTCTCTTTTGTCCCTGGTTCGTGTCTGTTTGGTTCTTGTTCTGTTGAAAGTTCATTTGGAGTATCCAGAGTCTCTCAGGGCTTTACGGATGTGTTGTTCTTGCTGAAAAATACCTATAGACCATATGTTTTTGGGGGAAATTAAAGTCATGTAGTGTGTGAGAGTTCTGCTGACAGCCCTGTGTCTCGAGTGAAGAGCCTCAGAAGGACCTCAGACTCCTCAGTGGGCGCAGTAGCAGTGGTAGAGTGGTTGTCCCTCAACCATAAGGTCGCGGTTCGATTCCCACTCTCCCCACAGTTCATACTGTCGTTCTGTCCTTGGGCAAGACACTTAACCCTTGCCTCCAGTGTTGTTCCAGCTGTAACACTGGTGTAAGTTGCTTTGGATAAAAGCGTCTGCTAAATGAATAAATGTAATGTAAATGTAAGGATCTCAGTCTCAGAACGACCTCTGACCTCTGGTTTTCCTCTGGATCAGCCCGGTCCTGACCTAGTTTTCCTCTGGTTTTCCTCTGGATCAGCCCGGTCCTGACCTGGTTTTCCTCTGGTTTTCCTCCGGACTGTAGGCGGCGCTGCTCCATGACACGGTGGAGGACACAGACACGTCTCTGCCGGAGCTGGAGCGGGTGTTTGGGTCGGACGTGTCGAGGGTCGTAGCTGAAGTCACTGACGATAAGTCTCTGAGTAAATCTGAGAGAAAGCGCCTCCAGGTGGAGCACAGCCGTCACTGCAGCCCTCAGGCCAAACTGGTCAAACTGGCCGACAAGCTCTACAACCTCAGGGACCTGGAGCGGGCCACACCTGTGGGTAAGACTCCTTAAAACCTGTTCAGATCAAACTAGTCCCTTTTTATTATTATTATTATTATTATTATTATTATATCAAATTTATATAGCGCTTTTCAAGGGACGCAAAGACGCTTTACATATCCGTTATTCATTCACTCCACAGTCACACACTGGTAGTGGTAAGCTACTTTTTTTTCATTTATTTGTGAATATATTTGTGTATTTCTATGTATTTTTCAACTGTCCTGGACACATTCCTGCACGGCCTGTCCGTCCTGGGAGTGGATCCCTCCTTCTGTGGTTCTCCCTGAGGTTTCTCTTTTTTATCCCCGGCTGGGTTTTTTAGTAGTTTTTCCTCTGACCCTGATGGAGGGTCTAAGGACAGGGGATGTTGTCTAGTGCAGTCTGTGAAGCCCTTTGAGGCGACTGTTGTTGTGATATTGGGCTATACAAGAATAAATGTCTTGTGTTGTAGCTGCAGCTGCCCCGGGGCAGACTGACATTCTCCGACCATCACCAAGTACATTCACCAAACATTCTTACACATTCATACACCAGTGCCTCAGACACTGGAGGCAAGGAGGGTTAAGTGTCTTGCCCAAGGACACAACAACAGTATGAACTGTGGGGGGAGCTGTCGTCCTACAACCTTCTGGTTGAGTATGTGACTGAAAACAGAAGAACAACAATGAGTCACTCTGAGTCACCATAGCAACCCTTTATAAAGGAAGAAAACTTTCTGAAATGCCACTAAAACCTGTTGTGATCCCTCTAAACCCTGTTTTGTCCTCAGGCTGGTCGGAGGAGCGGGTGCAGGAGTACTTTGTTTGGGCGGCTGAAGTGGTGCGAGGTCTGAGAGGTACAAATCAGGTCCTGGAGCAAAGACTGGACCAGATCTTCACCAAACGAGGCGTCCCTCTGAGTTAACTGTGTTCAACAGGAAATACAGGATGCGGACCTGAAATTGTTGTGAAACTACATATTTATGTGAAAAACATGTTCTGTTAGTGTCTGCTGCTTAAACATGTAACGAATAAACAATTATCCAAACCGTCTCTGAAGGTTTTACTTTACTTTCTTTCACTGAAACATATTTAAATAACGTAACAGCAGCTTTAGTCTTTTGTGCCATGTAATAAAATGCTTTATCATTAGAATCATAAAAGATTTGGTAGGCTTAATGGTTCCTGTGAAGAATTAAGTTAATCCAGGAATAACCCACTGGTTAAAGAGAGCAGGGAAAATGCAAGACTTGTTTTGTATTCAGTGTATTTTATGTTGTTTTATATATATATTTTCAAATGTATTCTCTGTTTTATTAAACAAGTGTTTTTAGGAGAGTAAAGGTTGTTTTAGTTTAACTGTTAGCCGCTAGATGAGGTTAAAAACAACAACACTTTTTTTTCACCATTGATTGTGTTACAGCCATTTCAGACTTGAGCTGTATTTGTTGCATCAGCTGACGCACTCACTCACTCTTTATTGGTATTTAAAGTTATTAAAACCAGTATTTCAGTGTATCCATTTACAACAATAGAAATCCGTACATCACCATCCAGTGTGCTGCTTCCATTTAGACACCTCACCTGTACAAAGGTACCTTTAGAGCGTGTAGCCTAGACCATCATGACCCCTAGTGGAGACACCAAAATTGTATCCTTTGTAGCCAATGGCTCCTACAGATTGTATAAAAATGGATGTAGCCTCCCCCCATTCACCAAGACTGGCCTTACCACAATTACATCTAAGCTTTTCTACTGCTTATACACAAATATTTATAAATGTAAATAATAATATACATTTAAAAATATGATAGCATAAACGGACGTAGTAAAAACAGTAACACTCTAGGGGCACTTTTTATCATGAATTAGTGCATTAATTTATGCATTAGTACATGCATTAAACTCTAATGAATCACCAGGAATTATCATGTTTTTATTATATTTTCACCCTAACTGAAAACTTTTAATCCTAAGCATGTACTCTTGCATGACTCATGCATGAATACATAGATTTTTGCATGAATTTCTGCATTAATTCATGATAAAATGTGCCCCGAAGTGTTATCGTAAAAACTTAGCTCTAGACACCTGAGCCATCGTTTGTAGCAGGCTATAAACATACATTTTACACTTGTATGGATTTCCACTTGTATTTCTGCTTCTGGAGCCTGCCCTCTGGTGGACGGTGGTATATCGCTGTATGGCGGCGCCCATACGTGATAAACAAGAACAGAAAATTCATTCATTCGTTCATTCATTTTCTACCACTTAATTCCGTTAGAGGTTTCGGGTGACTGGAGCCTATCCCAGCAGCTTTGGGCCTTAGGTGGGGTACAAACCTAACCAAACCTCTTCAAAACATTTCAGCTTGTGCATTTAATCTTAAATGAAAGTCTGTGAAGGTACTACTCCAGGCAGTGATGGCTTGGGATATGAATTCTTCCAGCGTATGGACAAGTAGGTGCTGGGGCAACTTCTGGCTTTGATCAACAGCGTGTGGGCAGTGACTGGAAGCATGCTGTTGTATCTTTAAAGAAGCAGACAGCCCTTGTATAGACCTATCGCTCTTACATCTGTAATGTGCAAGATCATCATACCTGCAACATAGTCGCCTTTCGACAAAAAATGCCGTTTTGATCCAAAATAGGTCATTTACATGAATCGTTCAGATCCGATGCTGTTGTCTTCTTTTTTCCCTCGAATGAAGCAAACGAGTGTGGCTTTAGAGTGGAGTAGTCGTCTGAGTTTGCAGGGAGAGGACGTGGAGAGGATGGTCACAGACAGGTTAGTGTATAATTTAGAACAGAAGGGGTATTTATCTTCTGCCCAAAATGGATTTAGAGGGTCTTGTTATCAAAGTACCGGCTATGATGCAGTGATGTGTGGAAGAATGTTAAAAACAGTTCTCAGTCAGAGTGGGAGGTTGTGTCTATGACTTGCTGAAGTTTGATACTGGGACCCCACAGGGCATTGTACTCCATCCTGTCCTTTTGATTTTTTGATTTATACGTCTGTTTATGCCATGTATGTAATCCGATGATGTAATCCACCCATTGGTCCCTTAGTCACCAATATTGTCGTTATGACAGGGCAATAAAATGACAGTTACATCCCGGCTTTTTGGCTTTTACTGCAGTAAAACAATAGTTTTTAGGACACAACGACAGTATGAACTGTGGGGAGAGTGGGAATTGAACCGCCTACCTTCCGGTTGAAAGACGACCACTCTACCCACTGAGCTACTGCAGCCCACATACCATTGTATTAATCAAAAATGTACCCCTCCCAGAGTTGTCATGTAGTAAAAACTAGAGACCGGAGCCAGACTGTAAACATGAGTTTTACTCTTGTAAAGTTACCATTTGGTTTCTCCTTATATTTCCGGTTTTGGAGCCTGCCCTCTGGTGGACGGAGGTATTACTGCTGTATATCGCCGTATGGAGGCGCCCTTACTCGAGGACCGTTTAAGAGGTTCCATGAGAGAGGCATGATGCTCTCTGAAAACTATTGTTTTACAAAAAGCTGAAAAGTCCGGATGTAACCGCCATTTTATTTCCCTGTAGTAAGGACAAACTCGGCGAATAGTTTATATAGTCATTGGTCCCATCCCATGTGGGAATGAAACTGCAGACAGCTTAAGAAATGAAAGTTTCAAGGTACCTTTTGAAAAAATGAAGTGTTTCAGTTTCATAATTCTGAAATAAAGTGGGCACAGATCTGGAGAAACCACAGGGAGACATTATAACATTGTGTCCTGGTCTGTATCATATTTGGTCCGTGTATCATCCGATCATTCAATTATTCAATTTAATCTGGCAAACCAAAAACGAAATAACGAATCAAGATTTTGTTTTTCTGTTTTTCTGTTTGAACCAAATATGAAAAACTGACGTTTGTTTCATCTCTTTCAGCTCAAAACGGGAAACATAATAAACAAGAAAACCAAAACGAAATAATGGATCAAATTTACGTTGTCTCAATTTTTCTTTATTTGTTTGTAGCAGGTTTAACTATTTCCCACGTTGCCGTCCTTCTTGCTTTGCACATGCGCAGTGGATAGTTTCAAAGGAAAGGAGTAGGTCGCTGTGCGCCAGTGGGTATACGCTGTATACCCACTAGTAACAAAAGAAATTTCCGTATAACGTTACCCACTTAAAATAGCGAGATGATACGTAACCACATTGTTTTGTGACAGAACTTTAACGCGTTCATGTGCCTTTCTTAGAGATAATATTCTTATCCAGAAGCTATCACTTGGTGAGTTTTCATCATTTGAGTATGTGTCATTCAAAATGGAGTTGAGGTTTTCTCCATCTATTTTATATGTAGTTCTTTACAAACTACCCCAACAATGTCATGATTTTATTAATGAGTTTACTGAAATGCTTTCGGTTATTTGCACAGAATTTGAACAAATAGTCATATCTGGTGATTTTAATGTGCATGTGGATAATGTTTGTGACAGAAATGCCAAAGAACTTTCTACTATTCTTGATACTTTTGGTCTTTGTCAGCATGTTAATGAGCCGACCCATAACAGAGGTCACACTCTGGACCTGGTCATTACTAAAGGTGTTCATATTTCAGATGTCACTGTGATTGATGTTGCTCTATCTGATCATTCATGTGTCTTTTTTCATCTGTCCATAATTCCAAAAGTTGCTGTTGGACCTACTGTTGTAAAAAAGAGATACATTAACGATAACACCAGGACACAGTTTATGGAGGCAATCAGGTTTGAAAATGCCTCATCAGGTCAAGTTGATGATTTGTTGAATTGTTATACTTCAGGTGTTTTAAATGTTATGGACACCATTGCTCCTGTTAAGGTTAAAGTGATCAGGACGAGGCAGAAGGCTTCATGGAGCAATGCTCACTCTGTCAGGGCACAGAAAAGGGAATGCCGAAAAGCCGAAAGAAAATGGCGTAAATCGAAACTCTTAATTCATTATGAGGTATACAAAGAGAATTTGCATGTTTTCAATCAAACTTTGCAAAAAGAAAGAGAAATATTCTTCTCAGAGATCATCAACAACAATAGTAACAACCGCGTGTCCTGTTTGCTACAGTGAACAGATTAACAAACCCTCCAGCTCCATTTCCACCAGAATTAGTTTCCACTAAATGCAATGAGTTTGCATTGTTTTTCAACGACAAGGTTCAAGGCATTAAACATGCGATACAGTCCAAAGGGCATAAAACAACACTGCAGCCACCTAGGAGACACTTGGTTGGTTTAACACATTTTACTCCCATTAATGACAGAACAATTGAAAAAACTGTCTCAGCCTGAGTTCATCCACCTGCTGCCTCGATGTTTTACCCACTAGATTTCTAAAATCAGTACTAAGCAGTTTGTTACCACAACTCACTGATATAGTCAATAATTTCTTACAGTCTGGAACATTTCCAAGGGCCTTAAAACTGCTGTCATTAAGCCTCTCCTAAAGAAGAGCAGTCTTGATGCTACAGTGCTCAACAACTATCGGCCCATATCAAACCTGCCATTTTTAGGAAAGTCATCGAAAAAGTTGTATATCAACAACTTAATGACTTTCTATTACTTAACAACTGCTTTGATCCTTTTCAGTCAGGATTCAGGGGCCCCATCACAGACTGAGACTGCACTTATCAAAGTCACAAATGACATCCGCCTGAACACTGATGCAGGCAAAGTCTCTGTCTTAGTTCTGTTGGACTTGAGTGCTGCTTGATACAGTGGACCATGAAATCCTGACACAAAGATTAGAGGAATGGATAGGTATCACTGGAACTGCCCTTAAATGGTTTCAGTCCTATCTTGAAGACAGGAAGTACTTTGTTTCGGTTGGTAACTGTGTATCAGACCAAATGGCCCTGACATGTGGGGTTCCACAGGGGTCTATCTTGGGACCTCTATTATTCAATCTCTACATGCTTCCTTTAGGCCAGTTAATACACAGCTGTGGAGTATTCTACCATAATTATGCAGATGACACTCAGATTTACATTTCACTCACAGCAGGTGAAAATGGACCAATCCATTCACTGTGTCACTGCATCGAACAGATTGACATGTGGATGCAAAATAATTTTCTCCAACTGAACAGAAACAAGACTGAACTAATCATCTTTGGCCCACAGAAACAAAGAGAAAGTGTCAGCAGCCACCTCGCGTCTCTTTCTCTAAAATATAAAAATCAGGTTAGAAATCTAAGGGTCATCATAGACTCAGACTTGAATTTCCACAGTCACATTAAGTCAATTACATCATCTGCATTTTATCACCTTAAAAACATTTCCAGAGTCAAAGGGATGATGTCTCAACCAGACTTAGAGAAACTTATCCATGCTTTTGTCTCCAGCAGGTTAGATTACTGTAACGGCCTGCTCACTGGTCTCTCAAAACGAGGGTTAAGACAGCTGCAGCTTATTCAGAACGCGGCTGCTCGGGTTCTAACCAAAACCAGGAAGTACAACCATATCACGCCAGTTTTAAAATCTCTGCACTGGCTTCCTGTTGCTCAGAGAATAGACTTTAAAACAGCACTTCTGGTTTACAAGTCTCTAAATGGTTTAGCACCAGAATATATCTCTGACATGCTAGTTGCTTATGAACCTCCTCGGACTCTGAGAACATCTGGGACAGGCCTTCTGCTCGTGCCCAGAGTTAGAACTAAACAGGGTGAAGCAGCGTTTAAGTTTCATGCAGCAAAACCTGGAACAGCCTCAACTTTAACAATGTTCAAGGAGGTTAAAACCTTCCTCTTTAGCTCCGCCTACACTACAACCTAAAGTGTTTGTTTTTTCTTTTATCTGCACTCTTCTTTTTAAAATGTTTTTAATTTTTTCTTATGTTTCTTAATCTAAATCTTGTAAATTGTCTTTTATTCCTGTAAAGCACTTTGAGTTACCCAGTGTATGAATTGTGCTATATAAATAAAATTGCCTTGCCTTGCCTTCATTCATAAATTCCCCCCGTCTGGGTTGTGAAGCACTGAAATGACGTTTTCGGCTTCCTTGGCCTGTGAGTGTGTGTGTGTGTGTGTGTGTGTGTGTGTGTGTGTGTGTGTGTGTGTGTGTGTGTGTGTGTGTGTGTGTGTGTGTGTGTGTGTGTGTGTGTGTGTGTGCACAGTAGTAGAAGTGTATGCAGTGTTGACAACACACAGCACCACTACACTCACTACATACAGTACGCATGTAACGTTACATGTAGCATTCTGAAGGACTGCTTAGGCTGTGTGTTGTCAATCAGAAGTGTGTCCTTTTCTACCCATATTATGCTTGGCAAGTATAGTCTCTGAATGCTGATCTCAGAGCTTCCATTCTGGACACCCATTTCTCGCATCTTTACTGAGATCTCATGATATGGCATTCCATTAATAATCATGGCCTCAATGAAAGACATGTATGGTTCGAGTGCCATTTGAACTGGAAAATTTGATCAACTGGGACCGGACCCTCCGCTTTTGGCGCTCAGCGACACCGCGGTGAAGTTAGATTGACGTTGGACATTCGCCCGCACTTTCACCGGGAGGCTTAGTTGTCTGTGTCCGACTAGTGTGTCATTATTGCGGGAACTCACTAAACACCGCCCTTAGCACGGAGCAATGAGACTTAGGGACCGTCAATGGCGATCACGGGAGCAAGTAAATAAATAAATCCAATAGCTTCAAGATAAACAAATTTATTTTCACTACTTTAAAATAATAGATCTAATCTAGTGGCACCATGCACACTTCTTTTTTTCACTTTTATGTTTTTTTGGATTTTATATGAATTTTATATATACAAATATGGATTTTTTTCAATAGCTTTCAGGTTATGTGACCTAGTTTCTTCAATCCACTTCATATTCATAGCACTAGCCTAGTGGTACCATGCACACCACTTTTTTTCCAATTTTCTCTTTTTTTGAATTTTATATGAATTTTTTATGTACAAAATCAAGGATTTTTTTCAATAGCTTTCAGGTCATGTGAGCTAGTCACTTCAATCCACCTTATATTCATATGACCATGCACACCTCTTTTTTTCCACTTTTGTCTATTTTATGAATTTTTTATATAAAAACTATATTGAAGTGGAAAGGAGGAGTAATGACTCATCCTTTTCAACAGGATCAAAACAGCTGCGGGGTCATAGTTGTAAAGGTCGTGTCCTCTAATATTTGATAATATTGTGACAAAACACCTTTTATTAAAGATATTTTTGTTTAGATGGCCAGAGCAATAATGGAGAACTTTCCATTGAACTCCCAAATCCTGTTTAACAAAAAAAAAGTTGCATGGCAAGAGAGCGTATAGAAATGGCTCTTAAAATCCTTCAATGCATCGAACAGGCCAAAGAAATCTGCAGGTGCAAGTGGGAACAAGAATAACACTGCCTGGGTAAGATAGAAAGACTGATAAAGTGATTAAATTTCCAGATTTACAGTGTTTCTTTATCATACAACAGATGGAGTGTGACAACTGTGACAGATGGTTCCATGTAGAGTGTATTGGGATGGATGATGAAGAAGAGACAATGAAAAATGAATGGAATTGTGCTTTGTGCAAATGAATGTTTACTTTATATGTACAGCTATTAGTAGTAGTAGTAGTAGTAGTAGTAGTTAAATTACACTTTCGTGTTTATTTCATAAATGGATATAGCTAAGCAAGAAGAAATCTTTGCAAACTGCTAAAATACTTATCTTGTAAATACTGTGTTGGTTATATAAAGGTTATATAAAAAAGTGTAAATAGTAAAACCCCTCAAATGTGTGTGTGTGATTCTAATACAGTGGCATGAAAAAGTATCTGATGCCTTTGGAATTTCTCACATTTCTGCATTAAATCACCATCAAATGTGATCTGATCTTTGTCAAAATGACACAAATGAAAAAACAGTGTCTGCTTTAACTAAAACCACCCAAACATTTATAGGTTTTCATATTTTTAATGAGGATAACATGCAAACAATGACAGAAGGGTGAGGAATAAGTAACTGAACCATCACATTTAATATCTGGTTGCCCCCCCTTCGGCATCAATAACTTCAACCAGACGTTTCCTGTAGTTGCAGATCAGCCTGGTACATCGATCAGGATCAATCTTGGACCATTGCTCTTTACAAAACTGCTGCACTTCAGTCAGATTCCTGGGATGTCTGGCATGAATCACTGTCTTGAGGTCATGCCACAGCATCTCAATGGGGTTCAAGTCAGGACTTTGACTTGGCCACTCCAGAACGTGTATTTTGTTCTTCTGAAACCATTCTGAAGTTGATTACTTCTGTGTTTTGTCCATCCTCTTTTTAGCTTCAACTGTCTGACAGACAGCCTCAGCTTTTCCTGCAAAACATCCTGATAAACTTTTGAATAAATTTTTGGGGCGGCAGTAGCTCAGTGGTAGAGCAGCCGTCCTTCAACCGGAAGGTAGTAGGTTCGATTCCCGCTCTCCCCACAGTTCATACTGTCGTTGTGTCCTTGGGCAAGACACTTAACCCACCTTGCCTCGTATGAATGTGTTAGAATGTTGAAGGTGTTGGTCGGAGAGTCCGTAGGCGCGGAATGGCTGCCACGTCTCTGTCAGTCTGCCCCAGGGCAGCTGTGGCTACAGATGTAGCTTACTACCACCAGTGTGTGACTGTGGAGTGAATGAATAATTGATATGTAAAGCATCCTTGAGCTCTGGAAAGGCACTATATAAATATAACTATTATTATTATTATTTTTCCATTAATGATTGCAAGTTGTCCAGGCCCTGAGGTTAAACAGCCCCAAACCATGATGCTCCCTCCACCTGCTTCACGGTGGGTGTGAGCTGTTCCATTTTTCCTCCACACATGATGTGTGTTCCTCCCAAACAGTTCTACTTTTGTTTCATCAGTCCACAAAATATTTTGCCAGACGTTCTGTGGACTGTCCAAGTGCAACATTAAACCTGCAGCAATGTTTTTTTAGACAGCAGTGGCTTCCTCCGTGGAGTCCTCCCATGAACACCATTCTTGGCCAGTGTTTTACATAAAGTTGATGTTTGCTCAGAGATATTGGACTGTGCCAGTGATTTCTGTAAGTATGAGTATTCTGCGCTGAACTCTTGTTATTTTTGATGGATGGTCACTCTTTGGGAGAGAAGCAACAGTGCCAAACTCTCTCCATTTGTAGACAAATTCTCTAACTTGTAACCTTTCCCGGCTTTATACAAATCAACAATTCTTAATCGCAGGTCTTCAGAGTGCTCCTTTGAGTGAGCCATGGTGCACATCAGACAAATGTCCTTGAAATTCCTTGATTTTGTACATAAAAATTTATATAAAATTCAAAAAAAGACAAAAGTAGAAAAAAAAGTGGTGTGCATGGTACCAGTAGGCTAGTGCTATGAATATGAAGTGGATTGAAGAAACTAGGTCACATGACCTGAAAGCTATTGAAAAAAATCCATATTTGTACATATAAAATTCATATAAAATCCAAAAAAAACATAAAAGTGAAAAAAAAAAGAGCTGTGCATGGTGCCACTAGATTAGATCTATTGTTTTTAAGTAGTTTGGTGAACAAAAAAAATGTTTATCTTGAAGCTATTGAGTTTATTTATTTACTTCGTTCCCGTGATCATCATTTATTGACGGTCCCTAAGTCTCATTGCTCCGTGCTAAGGGCGGTGCTTCGAGAGTGAGGCCTAGTCCACACGGACACGGGTATTTTTATAACCGGGACTTTTTTTACACGGTTCGGCCGTTCGTCCACACGGAAACGCAGTATCGGGTCACTGAAACCGAACATTTTTGAAAACCCCTGCCAGGGTGAGGATTTTCAGAAACGCCGGTTGCAGCGTTGTCGTGTGGACAGTAAAACCGGCGTTTTTGTCTTGCGACGTCAGAGTGTGCGCCGCTATCCGCTGGTCTGATTGGCCAACATGCACAGGAGCAGGAACAGGACTGACGGCAGGACTGGAAGGATCTGAGACGAACAAAGGAACAGGTTATTAATTCGAAATACAATTGATCATTAGAAAGCTAGACGTATGACTGACTGTAGTAAGTGTTACGATCTGGCATCGAGGAGCAGGCTGCGGTGCTTCTTCACCCCTGTTGATTTCACCCCTCGCTCTGCCTGCGCTCCCGCACACCTGTTTCCCATCTGCAAATCTGTAGGGGCGGGGGAGCCGGGGGCGGAGGCCGCGGCCAACTGTGCAGAGTCCTGAGCCACCGTGACAGCCTGCTGGTGTGGCATGCTCTTGACAGCGCTTGATAGCGGGTTTTTGCGTTTTCATGCGAGCGTTTGTGGACGGGATTTTTTTTTAAAACGCAGGAGGAAAAACTCCGGTTATAAAAATACCCGTGTCCGTGTGGACTAGGCCTAACTTCACCGCATTCTCAGCGACCTACTCCTTTGAAACTATCCACTGCACATGCGCAAAGCAAGCAGGACGGCACCGTGGGAAATAGTTAGACCTACTACAACAAATAAAGAAAAATTGAAACAACGTAAATTTGATCCATTATTTCGTTTTGGTTTTCTTGTTTATTATATTTCCCGTTTTGAGCTGAAAGCGATGAAACAAACGTCAGTTTTTCATATTTGGTTCATACAGAAAAACAGAAAAACAGAAAAACAAAATCTTGATCCATTATTTCGTTTTGGTTTGCCAGATTAAATTGAATAATTGAATGATCGGATGATACACGGACCTTTCTTTAAGAACAATTTTATATCATGTAGCTTCCCCATTTAGTGTCAGCGGCGGATTTCTGAAACACCTCTGGGTTGTATTCACTAATATATGAAAAGTGGTTTCTCTGCGATATCATTTTTTATTAGTGTTTCATACTCTGACCACTGGGGGCAGATTTTTATTAGTGTTTCATACTCTGACCACTGGGGGCAGATTTTTATTAGTGTTTCATACTCTGACCACTGGGGGCAGAAATGCAGTGACGTGCCTAGTCTGCATGGAATTAAAAGTAGAAGAAGAAGAAGAACATCCTTCCGGTTTCTCTAAACAACACTGCAGCGTCGGTTCAGGTTGAAACTGTGATTTTCTTTTTTAGTGATTCTCAGGTGGATTTGAGCTGAAAAAGGAGAAAAGATGTCGGGTCTGGACGCGCTCAACATGAAGCTCCCGGCGATTCAGTCCACGGCGGGAGCTGTGCCCGTGAGGAACGAGAAAGGTACGGTTTACGACAGAACATTAGCGGAGTGAAGCTAACGGCTGATGCTAACGGAGAAACTCAACAGAAACTGGGCTCTTCTTCTTCTTTTCTGTGCCTCTGGGCTTTACTAAAGAAGCTGTGGGAGAGAGCAGTCTGAAAACAGATCTATGAGTGAGCTCTTCATCTCTGACCTGTCCCTGTATTAGCCTTCTCTGTGACCTCTGACCTCTTTGGGGTCAGAGGTCAGGGACAGGTAGTGATGGGTGAATGCAGCTTTTGTGAAGCACTAAACCCCTTTGGTCAAATCCTGACTTGAAGTTACAGTGACCTTCTGACCTCAGTTTAAGTCCTTTGGTAAAAGTCTGATGCAACACATTTGAAATGATTATTTTATAAGTTTTACACATGTTTCCAGCTGATGTTGTATTGTTCGAGGTATAGAATCAAAGACACGTTTATTTATTTCTCCCTCCCTACTTTGTAAATATTTATATAGATAGATTTTCTTTTAGTTTAATTTAACCGTCATTCTTTTTATTCTATTTAAAATATTGTTTTTTGCTTATATAATTTTTTTTTATTCCATTGCATGCCCACCTTTTTTTTGGTTTTAGCACTTTAGCTGTCTAAGAGCTGTTTATTGTTTTTGATGGAGAAGGAAATGTTCTTAAACAGAAGTTGGTAATGACGCAGAAGGGTCTTGCTTCGTGTTGAGTAGTAATGCTTCTTGCACGTTTGTCTATCATATTTTAATTTATGTCTTTGTATCTAATTTGATGTAGAACAATTTTTTTTTCAAATGATTTCTTCTTCTCTCTGTGCTCCAGACGAGAGAGCAAACCACACAGAAGATGTAGCTCATGATGATTTTCTATAGGTTTTAAATGGTTATGTGGTTATTATATTTTGAATACTATATGCTCTGTAGCTTTAATATTGATTTAAGAGCAACAAGAGCACACTAGAAATGAGTTTTTCAGCGTTTCACCATCTTCTACCTTAGCTTTAGCTCCGCTCCGGCTTCTTCCCAGAGCTGCTGCTGTGAGAATGGTTCCGCCTGGAGGACCAGCGTAAATTATTAAAGAATGTATTTACATTTTACATTTAGTCATTTAGCCGACGCTTTTATCCAAAGAGACTTACAAGTGAGGATAACAATGGAAGCTATTTTAACAACACAAGGAACAAAAAGCATAAGTGCACAAAAAACTAGTCAGTTTAAACCAAGCACAGTTTACAAAGCTAAGGATAAGAGAATTTTTTTTATTTTTTTTTAAAGAAAGGAATCGATAGAAAGGAAGTAGAACTCAGTGTTTGTCAGTCAGGTGTTGACGGAAGAGATGTGTTTTCAGGTGTTTTTTAAAGATGGCTACAGAATCTGCTGATCTTGTAGCAGCAGTAGATCATTCCACCAATGTGGAACAGATCCAGAGAAGGTACGTGAGAGGGATTTTTTAACTTTTTGGGACGGTACCACCAGACGTTGTTCATTTGCAGAGCGCAGGGATCTGGTAGGAACGTAGGTCTGTATTTTATTTATTTTACCAAAATAGAATCGACTGTATTTTACCAAAACAATACACTACATCTACGTGTACTGTTACACCCCGAATGAAAACACTACTGTCACAAGTCCTGGTCTGGTCCTGGTGTAGTCCTGGTCTGGTCCTGGTGTAGTCCTGGTCTGGTCCTGCTCTGGTCTTGAACCCTGTGGTCTCTTGTAGGGGAGCTGTCGATGGAGAAGGTGAAGGTGAAGCGGTACATTTCGGGGAAGCGTCCGGACTACGCGCCGATGGAGTCGAGCGACGAAGAGGACGAGGACTTTCAGTTCGTTAGGAAGAACCGCGAACAGGAACAGGAAGTGGAGCCGGAGCAACAGGAAGTGTCCGACCCGAGGCTAAAAAGGCTAATGAACCGGACTAACGAGGACCAGCATGAACGGTAAGTCGAGACCCACTAAAACCTGTTTATGTGGCTGTCTGGGTGGTTACAGGTGACTACACCACTTAGTTTTGATCAGAGACTAAGAACTCTAAAATATTTTTGAAATGTTGAGGCTAAAAGGTTCAACCCAAGGTTCCAAAAAAAAAATATTTATTACAGATTTAATAAAATAAAGCAATTGGAACCAATGATAAAATTAATAATAAAGCAGGGAGGTGGCGGAGGTGGTGCCGCCTCAGTAAAGCCTCTGGGGAGAACAAAAGGAAAAGGCCCGGCAGTCAAATGTTCCCACAAACGGCAACACATCTCAACAGAGGATTCCAACAAGCGTTACGGGGCCTGCCGTGTTGGCTTCACGAAGGTCATCGTGGGCTCCTGGACAGTCACCGCTGTCGTCCATGTCTGTGTCTCGTACTTCTTGATGTCTTCTACTCCATCCTTCAGCTCTCCGTGTTTCCTCGCAGCTCTCCGTGTTTCCTCGCAGCTCTCTGTGTTTCCTCGCAGCTCTCTGTGTTTCCTCGCAGCTCTCTGTGTTTCCTCGCAGCTCTCTGTGTTTTCTCGCAGCTCTCTGTGTTTTCTCGCAGCTCTCTCTGTTTTCTCGCAGCTCTCTGTGTTTCCTCGCAGCTCTCCGTGTTTCCTCGCAGCTCTCCGTGTTTCCTCGCAGCTCTCTCTGTTTCCTCGCAGCTCTCCGTGTTTCCTCGCAGCTCTCCGTGTTTCCTCGCAGCTCTCCGTGTTTCCTCGCAGCTCTCCGTGTTTCCTCGCAGCTCTCCGTGTTTCCTCGCAGCTCTCCGTGTTTCCTCGCAGCTCTCTGTGTTTCCTCGTAGCTCTCTGTGTTTCCTCGTAGCTCTCATCATCTTCTCTTGTTCTGTTTCTTTTTCTTCTTTTGTGAAGTGCCCAGTTCAATCTTTGCTCAGTTCATTGGTTAAAAACAGGTTGTCTCCAGGTGAGTTAAAAACAGGTTGTCTCCAGGTGAGTTAAAAACAGGTTGTCTCCAGGTGAGTTAAAAACAGGTTGTCTCCAGGTGAGTTAAAAACAGGTTGTCTCCAGGTGTAGGAGGTCCAAGATTAAAAACAGGCAGTAAAAACCACAACAGTCAAAGTGTAAAAACATTTCCAAAAAAGCACATAATACAATTAAAAACATGCAGACACTGCAACCAAAGTGCATATTTTCCACTCTGTGACATTTAAATGCCTCTAAAATCTGTTCTGAACCTGTTCTGATCTTGTCCAGGTTTGAGAGACACAGGGCGATCGTGGAACCAGAAGTTATGGTCGAGAGCAGCGAAGAATCCGAGGAAGAGGAGAGGATCAGGACCAGGACCAGAGAACGAGCCCGAGAGCGAGAGGAGAGCAGCGAAGAAGAGGAGGAGGAGGAGGAGCTCGACGAAGAGGTACGGCCTTAGCTTTTAAAGGACTTTAGAGTTCAGAGTTCACAGGGCTGTGGGAGGTGAGTTTTCTCAAAGAGCACAAATTTATCTACATTTTAATTTATAAAACTGTTGCAAGTGAAAAAAGGGTTAGTGAGTCCAGATGAAGACTCACAAAAAAATCTGAAAATTGTTTCTCTGAGCGACACTGAACAAGAAAAGGTTCATGGAGTTTGGATAAAATCTAAGAAACAATTCAAAAACACGATTATGACATCATCAAATACATTTGTGAGACCAGTTCTAGTCCCACTAAACCCCGTTCACCTGTTCCTGCAGGAGATCGAGCGGCGGCGGACGATGATGCGGCAGAGGGCCCTCGACAGAAAGAACGAGGAGCACGAGGTCATGGAGGTCGAGGACGAGGGCAAGTCCGGAGCCGAGTCCGAATCTGAGTCCGAGTACGAGGAGTACACCGACTCTGAGGACGAGACCGAGCCCCGACTCAAACCCGTCTTCATCAGGAAGTAAGTCGAGACCGGGTCAAGACTAGGCAAGACTAGGTAAACCCAGGTCAAGACTAGGTGAAACCCAGGTCAAGACTAGGTGAAACCCAGGTCAAGACTAGGTGAAACCCAGGTCAAGACTAGGTGAAACCCAGGTCAAGACTAGGTGAAACGAGAGTTACGAATGTAACTACGGTTCTATGAATCCCGGATGACCGCCAGGGGCGGTGCATTAAGCACTGGATGATCATCTTTGCGCATGCGCAGGCCGAGAATCTAATATCAACAAAGTCACTTGTGACCTCCCGGTGACCCAAGCGGGGCTATTTAGTCACGTGATACCGGGAGCTCAGTCCCTTTACCTTCTTGCAAGTATGAGGATTCCGAGGGACTGGCTGCTCTGGCGGTCATCCGGGATTCATAGAACCGTAGTTACATTCGTGAACTCTCGCTTCTATTTCATCCTCCTGACCGCCAGGGGCGGTGCATTAAGCACTGGATGACGTATACCAGCAAGAACACGAGGAATCAGCAGACCCTAATTCAGCATAACTTATCAGAACGTAGAAGTGTCCTGATGTAGAACTCCCTCCAGTGGATGTTCACTCTGTAAAAGCTAGTGAACATGGAGTAGTCAATGACGCCGTAGCACAAACTACAGCCAAAGGCGTCCTAGTCATTGCTGCCTAGGAAGTAGTAATGCCCCTTGTAGAGTGACACCGCACTCCTACCGGTAGTGGTTGGTCACAGGCATTGTACGCCTGGTTAATCGTACTCGCCACCCAGTGCGCCAGGCGTTGTTTAGGCAGCTCCTGGCCCTTCTGTGGACCAGCATAGCAAACAAACAACTGGTTTGTTTTGTGCATTGCAGCAGTTGTCTTTACATCCCCTCCAGTGCTCGGACGGGGCATACAGACAATTCTCCTTTATCAAAGTGGGTCAGCTGTAGCGACTAAATACCCTATTACTGCCGACAGTTTTGCCATCGACTTCCATGTCGACAGGCGATTGGTGCCACATATACCTTCAGGGTAGACGGTGACCATCCCCGATGCAGGAGTCCTTGTAAAACGATAGAATGGATGAAATGGGACATTCTACCAGGTCCTGTCCCCGTCACCACCTCTCCAACAATTTCCATCGATTGTCATACAACCGTTGGGCGCAACGAGAGCAGCCCCAGAGGCACCACACTGGAGGCGGCTGTCAAGCCAAGAAGTTGAAGATACAAGGCAACAAGGCAGTGCCCTGCCACGCCGAAAGTGGAAAGCATTGTTACCATGCCGTTGATCGCTGGGATTGTGCTTCCATGGGGATTGTGTTCAGACTGACACCAAGAAAGATTGTACTCTGTGCCGGAACTTGCTCTTTTCGAAGTTCACCCACAGGCCCAAGAGCTCTATATGCTCGAGAACAGCCATTGTGTCTCGAACGGTCTGTGTGCAAGTTGGTCGCGCATATGAGCCAATCGTCGAGGTACAGAATCTTGATACCCCGCACCCACAGAGACGGCAGCACTGCTGCCACGACTTGAGTAAATACCCTGGGAGACAGGGACAACCCGAAAGGAAGGACCTGGAACTGAAAACGATTTCCTTGAAAGGCAATCACAAGAATCTCTAGTAATGTTCCGAAATCGGGACGTGAAAGTACGCATCCTTCGGGATGATTGTAGTAAACCCTTCGCCCCAGGAGAGCGCCTGGAGCATCTCACCAGTGCTTAACATGTAGAATGGTCTAGTCCGTAAAAACGCATTGAGACTTCGTAGATTGAGGGCCAGACATAGGTCGTTTTTTTTATTTATTTATTTATTTATTTCCCCTTGGAAATATCTCAATTAACAACCCCTGGATCACGCCAGGGTCTACAAGAACTATCGCCCCCTGGGCCAGCAGGGTGGGGATCTCCTGATTGAAAGTACTGGCTCTGGTTTCGGATGACAGTCATCCTGACCTGGCCAAAATCGCGAATCTGGCCGGAATTGAAGTCAATGTCCCCGTGACATGGTGGTCAGCACCCAGATGTTGGGGCTGTGAACAACCCAGTAAGAGAGCTGCTCCAGGGTGAAACAACCGACAGGTCTGACAACCAGGTTGTGTAGGCCGAGGAAAACAAGGGGTCCTAAACGATCACCTGGAAAACGGCCAGATCTTGTATTTGGTTGCCGGGGCACCGCAAACAAGCCTGCAGTGGCAAAACTAGAAAGGCAAAAGGCCGGAAAAATGTAGCAGGAGGGCCAGCCACAGCTTGAGCAATTGTCCGTCTGTAAAGGCCCGCTAACTGTTGTCGTGTCTCAGACGCCTGGGCCGTGCGATGTAGGGCCTCAACCGCAGCCGCACCGAAGAGCACCTCAGGGGCAACCGGTAAGCCCCGTAGGGTCCTTCTGCAGGTCTCAGTCAGTGGTCATGAGAGCGAAGGTCTGCAGAGAAGTATCCATTAATTCCTGGGTAGGCATATCAACCCCAGTGGCCTCCAGCGAAGACGCAAGGCCCAGCAGTAAATGGGACAGGGAATTCCCGATCAGTCCCAGTCGCACCCCGCATCATACGCTTAGCACAGCAAGTCAATCGTGGCCCGACACTGCAGTTGCGGGCACCTAGCATGCCACCTTGGTGGCATGGCTTCGCCACAATTATAGCTGCCACGGCTGGTACCACCAAAGGCATATGACCCAACCAAAATTGGTTGGGTCATTGAAGCGAGCATCCTTTCATTGGAAGTAGGCCGTGAAAATGTTTCACCTCTGCCTAGCACACATGGAGCTCTTTTAATATACTCAGCAGAAGGGGCACCAGAAAAGGGGTAGCCGCACCATGCCGACGGAAAATGCGCTGGATTGCCACTGGTCGCGGTGGTGGTCATCCAGCTGTAGTCGAGCGAGGGCCGTCCTAATGGCTGAGGCGGCCGAGTTGTCCGTATCCTCCATAGTACCAGTAGAGTCCTGGGACCCAGTTTCAGGCGCTTCAGGGCTCGTCTCGAGTCTCCTGAAAGTACGAGTCTGAAGCCGCCACCGAAATGGCATCATCCTTACACAGAGGCTACGTCCTGCACATGTGCAGCCGCCTCGAGGCTTTCTCCAGCCAAACTGTGAAGTAAGAATGTCCACCTTCTTGGACAGGTGTCCATTAGAGCGTTTATTTGGAACAGAAGGCGTGGCCCATTAGCCGGGCTTTTCAGCCGTGTAACCTGTCCAGCTGGTAACTGAGCAGGCTGCAAGTCTGTTGACCAAGACCTAGCAACAGCTGACAACCCAGCCATCCGTACAGACTGGGGCATAATGCTGCAGTTTGTACAGGCTTCATCTGTGAAGCCCTCCCTGAGATGACCAACTCCTAAGCAGGAGGGGCCGAGATCATGGCCATCCTCAAGCTGGAGGGGGGGCCAAACACCCTACAGCACAGGGACTCCAGCATGACAGTCAATAACTAGCCGTATACAGGGGAGATCAGGTCGAGCCAAAAACGCCACTAGTGACCCCCAGTACAGTACAATGAGCACTAGTGATTCCACCGCGGGACGCTACTTGGAACCGAAGTTACACTGTAATCCTCTTGCCACACAATCGAATAACACTTTTACTTAAGCTGAACACAGCAGCAAGTTAACCGTGTATAGCTTAGCCAAACATGGCGGCAATTCAATAGTGTATAGCTTAGTCGAACACGGAAGTCAACCCAATAGTATTTAGCTCAGCCGCACACCGCGGCAATACACAAAATATATATCTAGCTTAGCCGAACACGGAAAGCAAACCAAAAGTATTTAGCACGGCCGAACACGGCGGCAAGTCATGAAAATATATAGCTTAGCCGAACACGGAAAGCAAATCAAAACTATATAGCTCAGCCAAACACGGCGGCAATTCACAAAATGTATAGCTTAGCCGAACACGTAAGCAGAACCAGACATATATAGGTCAGCCGAAAAGGCGGTACGTCGACCGTGTATCCTTAGCCAAGCACGAAAAGCAAACCAAAAGTATTTAGCTCAGCCGAACACGGCAGCAATTACAACATATATATATATATAGCTTAGCCGAACACGTAAAGCAAACAATAGTATTTAGCCCAGCCGAACACGGCAGCAATTTACAAAATATATATAGTTTAGCCGAACACGGAAAACAAACCAAAAGTATATATCTCAGCCGACACGGCGGCAATTCAGTAGTGTATAGCTTAGCCGAACACGAAAAGTAAACCAATAGTATTTAGCTCAGCCGCGCACGGCAACCATTCACAAATATATAGCTTACACGAGCACGGAAGACAAACCAAACGTATATAGGTCAGCCGAACACGGCGGACATTCAACAGTGTATCGCTTAGCCGAAAAAGGAAAGCAAACTTATCTCTCGAAAAACGGACTTACCATCTGTTGCACAGACAACTGTGGACTGTGGCTTACCGGCGTTCGTAATGTACAAACAACGTCTAGCTCGTGCAGCCCCTGGAGGGCGAGACACTCCCGCTGCTCCGATTGTGGTTCAGAAACTCACACATCACGAGGCTACAAGCTACGAGCTGAGTGTATAAAGAACAGTGGATCGCATAACACAATTCTCCACAACAAAGTGAACCTACGCGCGAGAACATAAAAAGGGACTGAGCTCCCGGCATCACGTGACTAAATAGCCCCGCGTGGGTCACCGGGAGGTCATAAGAGACTTTGTTGATATTAGATTCTCGACCTGCGCATGCGCAAAGATGATCATCCAGTGCTTAATGCACCGCCCCTGGCGGTCAGGAGGGATGAAATAGAACCCAGGTCAAGACTAAGTTAAACCCAGGTCGAGACCAGGTGAAACCCAGGTCGAGACCAGGTGAAACCCAGGTCGAGACCAGGTGAAACCCAGGTCGAGACCAGGTGAAACCCAGGTCGAGACCAGGTGAAACCCAGGTCGAGACCAGGTGAAACCCAGGTCGAGACCAGGTCGAGACCAGGTGAAACCCAGGTCGAGACCAGGTGAAACCCAGGTCGAGACCAGGTGAAACCCAGGTCGAGACCAGGTGAAACCCAGGTCGAGACCAGGTGAAACCCAGGTCGAGACGCAGGTGAAACCCAGGTCGAGACGAGGTGAAACCCAGGTCGAGACGAGGTGAAACCCAGGTCGAGACGCAGGTGAAACCCAGGTCGAGACGCAGGTGAAACCCAGGTCGAGACGAGGTGAAACCCAGGTCGAGACGAGGTGAAACCCAGGTCGAGACCAGGTGAAACCCAGGTCGAGACCAGGTGAAACCCAGGTCGAGACGAGGTGAAACCCAGGTCGAGACGAGGTGAAACCCAGGTCGAGACGAGGTGAAACCCAGGTCGAGACGAGGTGAAACCCAGGTCGAGACGAGGTGAAACCCAGGTCGAGACGAGGTGAAACCCAGGTCGAGACGAGGTGAAACCCAGGTCGAGACGAGGTTAAACCCAGGTCGAGACTAGGTTAATCCCAGGTCGAGACTAGGTTAATCCCAGGTCGAGACTAGGTTAATCCCAGGTCGAGACTAGGTGAAAACCAGGTCGAGACTAGGTTAAACCCAGGTCGAGACTAGGTTAAACCCAGGTCGAGACTAGGTTAAACCCAGGTCGAGACTAGGTTAAACCCAGGTCGAGACTAGGTTAAACCCAGGTCGAGACTAGGTTAAACCCAGGTCGAGACTAGGTTAAACCCAGGTCGAGACTAGGTTAATCCCAGGTCGAGACTAGGTGAAACCCAGGTCGAGACCAGGTGAAACCCAGGTCGAGACCAGGTTAGTCCCAGGTCGAGACCAGGTGAAAACCAGGTCGAGACCAGGTGAAAACCAGGTCGAGACTAGGTTAATCCCAGGTCGAGACTAGGTTAAACCCAGGTCGAGACTAGGTGAAAACCAGGTCGAGACTAGGTTAATCCCAGGTCGAGACTAGGTTAAACCCAGGTCGAGACTAGGTTAAACCCAGGTCGAGACTAGGTTAAACCCAGGTCGAGACTAGGTGAAAACCAGGTCGAGACTAGGTGAAAACCAGGTCGAGACTAGGTTAATCCCAGGTCGAGACTAGGTTAATCCCAGGTCGAGACTAGGTGAAAACCAGGTCGAGACTAGGTGAAAACCAGGTCGAGACTAGGTTAATCCCAGGTCGAGACTAGGTTAATCCCAGGTCGAGACTAGGTTAATCCCAGGTCGAGACTAGGTTAATCCCAGGTCGAGACTAGGTGAAAATCAGGTCGAGACTAGGTTAATCCCAGGTCGAGACTAGGTTAATCCCAGGTCGAGACTAGGTGAAAATCAGGTCGAGACTAGGTTAATCCCAGGTCGAGACTAGGTTAATCCCAGGTCGAGACTAGGTTAAACCCAGGTCGAGACTAGGTTAAACCCAGGTCGAGACTAGGTTAAACCCAGGTCGAGACTAGGTTAATCCCAGGTCGAGACTAGGTTAATCCCAGGTCGAGACTAGGTGAAAACCAGGTCGAGACTAGGTTAATCCCAGGTCGAGACTAGGTGAAAACCAGGTCGAGACTAGGTTAAACCCAGGTCGAGACTAGGTTAAACCCAGGTCAAATCCAACTAAAACCTGTTCCTCATCTTCAGAAAAGACAGAGTAACTGTAGCAGAGCGTGAGCTGGAGGAGCAGCGTCAAAAAGAGGTACTCACACTGGTTTATCCTCTCTTTTACTGGACTGTATTTCCTCAGAGTTGCTCTGTTCCCTGATGATGTCACTGCTTTGCAGGTGGAGCTGGAGGCCCGGCGTCAGGCCGAGGAGCGCAGGAGGTACACTCTGAAGATTGTGGAGGAGGAGGCTAAGCGTGAGTTCGAGGAGAACCGCAGGAATCTGGCGGCTCTGGAGGCTCTAGACACAGACCCAGAGAACGAGGAGGACGAGTACGAGGCCTGGAAGGTCCGAGAACTCCGCAGGATCAAGAGGGACCGGGAGAGCCGCGAGGCGTGAGTTTTACACCAGGGTCTGGACCAGGTCTGAACCTGTTTAGCTCAGTGCTTCAGGGTTACTGTAGAAACGTCCGCTCATCAAGAGGCTGGAGTCATTAAACAGAGAAAAGTTACAGCTGTTGTGAAGGTTTGGTCTGTTAACCTCTCAGTGTCTTTATCGCTGCTGCTCATGTCTCTGTAGAGACACTAAAGACCAGACAGCTGCTTTTCTGCTCCACTTTCTCTGGAGAATAACCCTCAGTCGGGGTTGGGGTCCAGGTTGAGTCTCCATGATGATAGAGACCCTGATGCTTTGTGTCGGAGGAGAGCAGCTTCACTGTGACGTAGTTAAACTGAACACAACAGATTTGAATGAAACGAGTCAGAGACGGACTTTCTGTGGAAACGTCTTCAGTCGTGAAATGTTATTAAAACAGACAAGTTATGAGAGCTTCCTCTGAGGAAATAAGAGCGGCAATATACCAGTCACTTTTATTCAGTGAGGCTTAGGGCAAGAGTGAACTCAGGCACAGCTGTTGTTCTGAGAGTGTCCAGCAGAGGGCAGTGGGTTAGGGTTAATCTCAGCTCCCAGACACTGGGATCCGGGGCCTCATTTATAAAGCTTGCTTAAACACAGAAAACATGCGTATGCCATCTTCCACTAGGCGTGCAATTGTGCGTAGGTTTTAAAACGGTTTGAAATTGTTTTTATTTTACTTAATTTCTCTCTAAAAACATGTTAGTTTTATTTTGACATAATCATTGAGCAAAAGTATTGCTTTAAATAAAGAAAGACGCTGTTTTTCATAATTTGGCTCAATATTTATCAAAGTAAAGCAGTTGTGTGCACGAAGCGCTGAAGCCGCAGCACGCTTTACTGAGTGCAGTGGCTCATGTCCTGCTGTAGAGCACCTAAAGTAAATAATAGTCATAAATGAAACATCTCTTGACATGATCCTGAGCTGCTCAAACGCTCCATTCAGGGCTGTTTCAAGCCCCACATTGATGCTTTTCACTTATTTTACATGTTGCATGTTTTTATTTATTAGTTTTCATTTCTTTTAAAGTAATTGAATATGTTTAAATTATCAGTTTGTTTTGCTGCAATCATTTCCTCTAAGAGCAGCGCGGACCGTGGTAAAACCCACTCATCAGCGGCTCATGTTTAGGCAAAATTCTTTCTCAAACGCATTGGCATTGTCCTGCTTTGGTTGAATGGAGACGTGGAGAGGGCCTGACGCCAGCCGGACTTAGGTGCACACATTTCAGAAGCAGGAGGGATTTATTAAAGGGAAATTGCTGCAGGTTTTATCAATCAGGATATTTTTTGGCTTGTGCCATTTTTGGCCACTAGGAGTACGCACTAGTTTAGTAGAGCTGCTACGCAACCTTTTTATAAATGAGGCCCCAGGTCCTGAGGTCTTGAGTGATGTTGCTGCTCTCGCTGATGGAGAGGGGTCTCCTAA
>JALDQB020000068.1:232500-235975 GCA_024416835.2 Perccottus glenii
TGCCTGCTAAGATCCTACGTGCCCGGCCTGCTTTCTTTGCAGAGGAGCGAGCCGCCTCCCACTCCGGTCGTGGTGTTCGCAGTTGATCTGGCTGAGGCGCAGGGATCAGATAGTCTTATGTCCTCGCGCCTCACCAGATGAGGCAGACACTGCCGGCTCTGTGCGCTCCGGCGCCCCGTGAGCACGCCGATGAAGCCTCATCCCTGGCTTCTGGGCGCTGCAGCCTCGAGCGCCTCTTCCGCCTGACGCGCGCTTGAGGAGCTGCCCGAGGTGGTTACAAGAGCAGTGGTGAGGCTGAATATTGAGTGGCCTCAGGAGCAGGGCACCCTAAATGCTCTAAACTGATGACAGGTTTCTGTCAGGTGGCCAGGGGAGGGATCACAGCGGCGGTCTCTCCTTCTTCGGGGACCTCCATGAGGAGCTGGCACGCCATGGAATAAGCCCTATTTGTCCCGTGTTTTTGTGCCTTCGACGCCGATCTATTCGACTATCGTGGGCGCACAGGTGCGGGTTATGGGTTGATGCCCCAGGTGGAAGAGATGCTTGCCGCCATCTCTCCCCGACATCGCCCTCCCTAAGAAAACCTAAACTCCCAACAACAAGCCATGCCGGTTCACGCCATCACTGGTGGTGAAGGCTTTCCAGCGCGGGTCAGGTTGGTGCAGCACTGCACACCATGGCGGTTTTGCAGGCATACCAGGCTGAGCTGCTCAAAGATTTGAGCACAGGGGTACTGTGGACGAGGACACGCTTTCTGAGCCACGCCATGCCACAGACCTTCTCTCGCGTGCAACTAAGCAGACGGCCCGCGCTATTGGACGCCCATGTCTGCTTTGGTTGCGACAAAAAGACATCTGTGGCTTAACCTCACGGGCATCAAAGAGAAGGACCGCGCTTCTCCTGGATGCACCCATCTCGCCTTCTGGTCTTTTTGGCAACGCGTGGACTCACGCCACTAAGTTCCGCGAGGCTAAACGCTACGAGGAGGCGCTTGTGAGGTTCCTTCCTCGCCGTGCTCAGCACCCGGACCGGCCACCCCCTGTCCCGCCAGGTCCAGCCCCTTCCAGAGATAAGCGGCTGCTCAGAAGGAGAGTGTGGCGAATCCGTGCCCCCCCTCGTAAGACACAGGAACTGCAGGTTCTGCTGGACAAAGGGGCAATAGAACGTGTTCCCCCACCAGACAGACAATCTGGGTTTTACAGCCGTCATTTTCTAGTTCCGAAAAGATGGGGCTGCGCCCGATTTTAGACCTTCGCGGGTTAAACCGCTACCTCAAAGCGACTGGTTTGTCACCATCGATCTATAGGACGCGTATTTTCACACAGAAATCCTGCCACAGCACAGAAAGTTCCTGAGGTTCGCCGGAGCGGCGCACAGTCAGCATCGGGTTCTTCCGCTCGCCTGGCCTTGTCACCCCGCATATACAAAATGCATGGATGCAGCCTTGGCTCCTTTGCGACTCCAGGGCATCCGCATTTTGAATTACATAGACGACTGGCTGATATTAGCTCAGTCTCAGGAGCTAGTGCTTCGACATCGGAATGTTGTCCTAGCTCATCTCGACTCTCTAGGCTTGAGACTCAACGCCGAGAAGAGCGCTCTCTCTCGCCCAGAGGACAACATATCTAGGGGTTGTTTGGGACTCAACCAAGATGCAGGCACATCTGTCTCCTGCATGTGTCGGGTCCATTCTAACTACCCTGAAAGCTATCAGGCTAGGCCAGGAAGTGACTATGCACTTCTTTCAAAGAATATTGGGTCTCATGGCATCTGCATCCATGGTAATTCCTTTGGGCCTTCTGCACATGAGACCGCTTTCAGCTGTGGCTCAGAGCCAGGGGTTTCATCCAAGGGCCAACCCTGAAGCAAATAAGGGTTACGCCGAGGGCTTCAGACTTATCTATGTGGTTCAGACCCCAGTTTCTCACTGGTCCCACCCTAGGTCCATGTTGTCGCCGCATGATGCTAACGACAGATGCATCCTCACAGGCTGGGGCGGGTCTTAGATGGCCAGCCCAAGGGATATGGAGAGGCCATCTTCTCGCATGGCACATCAATTGCCTCGAGATGAAGGCTGTATTTCTGGCCCTGAAATACTTCCTCCAGCAGCTAAGGGGCTACCATGTCCTAGTACAAGTAGACAGTACAGCGGTGGTCTCTACATAAATTGTCAGGGCGGACTGCTCGTGGCCACTTGAACAAGCTAGCAGCAGGTGCTGCTTTGGGCTCAGGACAAGTTCCTGTCCTCAGGGCGATTTATATCCCCGGGCGCATGAATGTGGAAGCAGATTTATTGTCCAGACAGGACAATGTGACACATGGGGAGTGGAAACTCCACCCCGAGGTAGTGAGCCAAATCTGGGAAAATTTTAGCAGAGGTGGACCTCTTTGCTTCACAGCAGACAGCACAATGTCCCCTCTACTTCTCTCTGACTCCTCCAGCTCCCCTGTGTCTGTACGCAATGGCCCATGTGTGGCCCAGATTGCGCCTTTATGCATTTCCCCCAGTGAACCGGGAGTCCTGGCGAAGGTCCGTCAACGGGGGTCGCGCCTACTTGTAGCGCCTGCTGGCACAACCAGAGTGTGGTTCTCAGACCTAATATCTCTCCTCGACGGCTCGCCATGGGCGATTCCGACCAGGAGGGATCTCCTTCTCAGGCACAGGGGACAGTGTTTCATCCCCGGCACGAGCTCTGGAACCTTTACGTCTGGCCCCTGAGGTGGACCACTTACTGTGTCCAGTACGTGCCCTCCAGACTTATGTCCACCGCACTAGCCAGTGGCGTAAGTCCGAACAGCTGTTTATAGCTTACGGGGCTGCAAGCTGGGGGTTGCAGCTACCAGACAAACTATATCACGTTGGTGAAGGATGCCATTCCCTGGCCAATGACGACGGTCAAACTTCGCCCATTGGTGTGAGGGCTCATTCTACTAGAGGGGTTGGTGCTTCAACAGCTCTAGCAAAAGGTGCCCCTCTGCAGCAAGTTTGTGATGCGGCAGGCTGGTCCTCTCCGCACACATTCATCAGATTCTATAGCTTGGATGTTCATGCTACTGCGGGCTCGCATGTCCTTGAGTCATCATCCCAAAATTGTGTTTGAGACCTCTTTTGTGTTTGTGCACACTTCACAACCCGAGGGATCCAGACACTTACAGTGCGGCGGCGTTGGTATTCTCGTTCCCCATAGCGTAATGCTACGCAGCATCGAGTGTAGCTTTTGACAGGGAACGTCTCGGGTTACTTGACTGTAACCCTGTTCCCTTAAAAAGCGGGAATGAGATGCTGCGCTGCAATGCCGCACTGGGCGTGTCCGTTCGCTCTTCAGACAAAGTTGAACACATGACGCTCCCGCGTCATGTGTTCTTATACCCTCTGTTCAGGTGCGCGCAATCACACAGCTGCCACTGATGAGCTGCATCACCAACCGAGGTATTATTCAAGTTCATGTTCAAGTCTGCTTTATTGTCAATTTCA